>BROF01003492.1:78893-114446 GCA_024346535.1 Eptatretus burgeri | reverse complement strand
CCAAAACTGATCGATCTGATGTCTGAACTCTACTCTGGTACTGAGAGTGCTGTGAAGTGTGGTGGTATCATCTCTGACTTATTTCCAGTTGTTACTGGAGTTCGTCAGGGGTGTGTACTGGCCCCCACGCTTTTCAGCACTTCTATGGACTGGATTTTAGGGAGGACGTCGGAAAGATCAAGTTGCGGTGCATCGTTTGGCAATGTCAAGATCTCGGACCTTGATTTTGCAGATGATGCAGTCATCTTTGCGGAGACTTTAGACATCCTCTTGGGGGCCCTCGAGGTGCTGAACGGGGAGTCGGAGCCGTTGGGATTACGGATTTCTTGGGTCAAAACTAAGATCCAGGCTTTCGGTGACATCTTGGATGCTGCTGTCCTGTCTGTGTCTGTTTGTGGTGAGGATGTTGAGGTCGTGGAGAGATTCACTTACCTTGGCAGTGATATTCATGTCTCTGCTGGCTGCGAGTCAGAGGTCAATAGACGTCTGGGCCGGGCCTGGGCAGTCATGGATTCACTGGATCATGGGGTGTGGCGCTGCCGGTACCTGTGCGGGAGGATGAAAGTCCGAGTCTTCAGGTCCTTGGTACTTCCATTCTTGCTCTATGGGTGCGAGACTTGGACTCTGACCAAGGATCTGAGACGGAGACTTAATTCCTTTGGTACCAGGTCTCTTCGGAGAATCCTTGGCTATCGCTGGTCGGATTTTGTGTCCAACGAGTGGTTGCTGAGAGAGACTCGGATGAGATTTGTTACCTGCATAGTCCGTGAGCGTCAGTTGCGGCTGTATGGACATGTGGCTCGTTTTCCTGACGCTGATCCTGCTCACCAGATTCTCTCAGCGTGGGAGTCTCATGAGTGGAGGAGGCCAGTGGGCCGACCACATTCCTCATGGTTGCAGCAGGTTGACCATCATCTCAAGGAGATGGGGATGGGCCTGGCATCTGCCTGGGGGATGGCCAGACGGAGGCCCCTGGAGTACCGGCGGAAAGTGGACACAGCGACGCGCTGTTGTGGCACATGCTCCCATACCTGACCTGACCTGACATGCACAATACAATGTTTTCTTTTCAGAGCAGGAGATGGAGGACTTCGTGCATCATTTGTAAGGACTTATGCTTCAAGGATTTTGTGCAAGTTGGACCCAAAGGAAGGACAACTCTTGTAGCTGCAAGCCTTGAGGGACAGGATGGTCTTCATGAACTTCTACAGATACAGGAGTCACTGACACTTCACATTGCCTGTAGAAAAGCCAACACCCGTGAATCATCCATCAGATCTGAGACGAGAAATTCTGAGAAATCAGCGGCAGATGAGGAATTTGAACAACCCACCCTGCGGTCCAGAACTCCTTTGTTTGACATCACCACACACTGCCTTTTCTGCTCTGAAGTACTGATTACTAGCAGCAGACTTGAAACCAAACGCAGAAAGTTAACAAGCAATGTAGAGACAATAAAGTTCAAGAACAATGTGTTGAAAAGGGCAACAGAGAGGGGTGATGAGTGGGGAGAGGCGGTTACCAAGAGAATAGAAGCAAACATTGATTTGGTTTCTACAGAGGCAAAATACCATCGTGCCTGTGCCCAGTAATTTCTTTCTAACCCACAAAAGTTGAAACCTGTTTGGCAAACCAGTTGATGTTCAAAGGATTTCAGCTTTCAATGAGCTATGTGCATAAATAGATGACAATGATGAATGTCAATATGCAGTTTCTGACCTCATGGAGCACATAGAAACATTCTTGAATGGTGAGGAAGGCTATTCTCTCAAGTACTTTAAACAGAAACTTAAAGAGCGAAACAAAGATCATATCATTATAACAAGCCTCCCTGGAAAATCCAGCATAGTCAGTGTCTGTGAATCTGCTCAGCGGATACTTCATGAGAGGTGGGTGGCAGATCAAGCAGCTGACAAAGAATAATTGAAATGGCAGCTTCAATTATTCGTGATGAGATTCGTTTGTCAGTGTATGAGCTCGGTGAATATCCAACCTTGGAAGAAACTGAAAATGGTTCCTCTCTGATTCCTGAGTCTCTGTAGCTCTTCTTGCACAAGTTGTTGGACACAAAGGGCAAAAATGCTGCTGTAGTGAGTCGGCGATGCATTGCCATTGCCCAATCTGTCATTTCTGCCTGCAGACCGAGGTCTTTCATTTCACCAGTGCGACTTGCCATAGCAGTGTACATACATTGCAAGTATGCCTCTCGCGAGCTGATAGACATCCTCAGTAGCATCAGTTTTGCAGAAGACTACAAGGAGGTCCAGCGATTTGAAAACAGCCTCATATCCGCTGGTGAGCCCTCCTATGGCTTCAATGGTTTCACCCAGTGTGTATTTGATAATGCAGATTTCAATGTTGCTGCACTAACTGGGCACAACACTTTCCATGCCATGGGTGGCATAGCTTGTGTGACATCACCCGGAACGGTAGAAAAGTCTCCTGTCAAGCGCACAATGCAACTACCCTCAGCTGAAGCAGTTGGCACTTTTGGGCACATACCCATCAAGGCATACAGCAAACCTGCAGTTCCTGCTTTGCAGTCAGTTACAGTAGAGCCTCTGCAGATCTCCGACACTCACCGACTGCAAGCATCAGCTCTTGATTCCATTTGGATGCTTGGGTACTTGTTGAACTTAACACCGTATCTGCCTTCGAGTGGCTTCATGAAAACTGTTCTAAAAAGTGATGAGTTCCAAACCTCCAGAATTGAGACTCTCCCATTCATCAATCTGGAACCAAGCAACCCCAGCACTATCTACACTGCACTGTGCTTTGCACAGACACAAAGTGACAAGCACAACCTCAAGATCTGCCCAGTAACATTTGATCAGCCTCTGTATGAAAAGGCTTCTGAAATTGTTGCTGCCTCCAGAGACTTGGACAAAGTGGTGGTGCGACTTGGTGGCTTCCACCTGCTGGTGTCCTACCTGGGCAGCATTGGGAAGATCATGACAGGGAGCGGGTTGGAAAACCTGTGGGAACGAGTGTATGCCAAAGGTTCAGTGGTGCATATGCTCACAGGTCATGCCTTCTCTCGAGCAGTGCGTGCCCACATTCTGACCTTGCTGACCCTCATCTATGTAGTGCCAGACAAGTCAGACTGGGAGAGCCAGACTAACAAGGAACATCTGGTCAGTCTGTACCAGGACACAGTGGAACAAGATGAAGGTGCTGCTGAGATAGATGAAGATGAAAGTCTGCAAGAGTTTCAACAGTTTCTCACTCACCACCTCGATCAAGCTGCCACACAGAGCAGAATGGGGAAGTTATGGGTGCAGTACATCCACCAGGTGTTGCTCATGCTCAACTTCATCAGAGCTGAAAGGACTGGCAACTGGAATCTTCATATTCACTGTGTGCAGGAAATGATCCCGCATTTCCATGCAGCAGGTCATCTACCGTATGCCAAGTCTGGCAGACTGTACTTGCAGCAGATGAACTCCATTGCACAAGTCATGTCACCTGAGGAGTACACGTTGTTCTCTACAAAGGGGTATTTCACCATCCGCCGAGCCAATGAGTTCTGGTCTGGCAACTTCTCCGACCAGAAAATCGAGCAGTTCCTGATGAGGATGCTCAAAACCAGTGGAGGGATGACACATGGTAGAGGGATAACAGACAGCACCTTAACCAAATGGGTGCATGCACTGCCTCACTGTGTTCCTTTGTGCGATGCTTTGGAGAAGTTCACTGGTGTGCACACTGCTACCTCTGAACAACACAAAGATCTTCGTTCATCCACTCAGGCTACAGACAAGAAAGACTACGATGTCTTCCTCCAGTGGCTGCAGGCACATCCACCATTTTCAGGTTACCAGCCTGATCGCCTAGTGTCTATTTCCAACTGGTGTTATAGCTGACACATCTGTCAACTGTGACAATGCCGTGCAGATTGATCAAGCTGCAGCATCTAAAATAACAGGGAAGCAGTTCACAGAGATCACACTGCATCGCAGTGACAAAGTCAAGACTATGGGAGATAAGAACAGCATCAACGTCAGGGGGCAAAACGCAGAGGTGAATCCCACTCTCTTCTTCAACAGGATCACTTGTGTCCTCAAGACAAGTTCTGACATGAAGCAGTTCATGTCACATGAGCTGGCTCCTCAACCTCCATCCCTGTTTCATGACGGTGCCATGCAGAAACCAACCAAGAGTGCCCTCGGTACTCTCCTCAAGTCATTTGCCCCTGTACAACCCGAAACTCCAAACAACTGCCAGTTTGTCATAGATGGAGGCCATCAGTTGCAGTCAGTAGTCTGGCCACAGCCATCAACCTACGGAGGTGTGTGCCAGTGCTACATTGCCTACATCCTGAAGCACTATGGGGTTGGCACTACTGTGTTCGATGGCTACAGAACTGTCTCCACCAAGGCAGCAGAGCAACGACGCAGGGCAAAGAAGTCAACATCCGGTGACATCCTATTTGACCAGAACATGCAAACCACTACTACTCAGGCAGCATTTCTGGCAAATAACCACAACAAGGAGCGTCTCATAGAGATGCTCAGTGGCTTGCTGAATCAAGCGGGCATCCAGGTGAAGCAGGCGCAAGCTGATGCAGATGCCTTGATTGTGTCAACTGCTCTGTCTTTGGCAGCGCCTGGCAAACCGGTGGTTGTTGGCGGAACTGACACTGACCTGCTGTTAATGCTGGTGACTCTAGCAACCATAAACATGGACCTGTACATATTATGCTGCAAGAACCCCACAACACTCTACAGAGTCCACGACATTCAAGCAAGCATTGGTGACACAAGTAAATATCTGATGGTGCTGCATGCCATAACTGGATGCAACACCGTGTCTGCTCTGTATCGCCAAGGGAAGCGTAAGGCATTCAATCTGGTGCATAAAATAAGGACTATGACCTACTCAACACATTCATCAACGCGGAGAGCACTCATGCGCAAGTACAAGAAGCAGGTGAAAGCTTCCTCCTGAAGCTCTATGGTGCATCCAGTTGTGCATCACTGGACGTATTCCGCTACATCGCCTACAACAAGGCAATCAGCAGAACGTCACTTTCCTCAACGTTCCAGTTGGCAACTTTGCTTCCAACAAGTGTTGCAGCCAAGCAACATTCCTTCAGAACATATCTCACTATTCAGGAATGGATGGGGAGGCCCTTGCAGCCAACAGCATGGGGATGGAAACTGGAGGACATCCTGACTCCAGTTGACACTGACTGTCCCATTGCTCCAGACACTGCTCAACATGATCTCTTGTGGCTGCAGAGCAGATGGCTGTGGAGTGTCGTGTGGCTGCAAGAAGATGGGGTGCACTGCTCTGCCCTGTGTACAAAGTGCACTGGTCAAACCTGCAACAATGCAGTACTTCAATGCCATCCTTGCTGGATGTTGAGGGAGAAACTGAAGAATCAACTCCTGTTTCTCCAGAAACTGATGATGAGGATGATGACTGAGGGAGAACATGTGTCATGTTGTAAATATGTTTCACAAGTTTTAACATTTGTAATTGTTTTGTTCATTGTTTTTTGTTAATGTATTTAATACAATACATGAATATTCTTATTTTACTCTATTTTTTAAGGTTTCTATCATATTACCACAGATATGGTGAAAATTGTTCATAGCCCAGGAGTAATAGGTTTAGACCAATGTATAACTGCATAAGGCTTTCATTAAATCTTCAAAATATCGTTGAAATTGAATTCCCTGCCCCATAAAACTTATATTTAGACTCATTATTTGCATTTTTATGATGTTTTAAGCCTGAAATATGAGAAAATCTCAAGCCGGCGGCCATCTTGGACGCCATCTTGAATTTCTCAAAAGCCCCAAGGGAGATTCTTGGGGACTTTTAGTATGTTACTAGACAGTACCCGCCCGTAGGGCGGGGAGGGAATGAGGGGAGGAAATGGAAAGGCAGTGTTAGGGTTAGGGTTGGGGTTGGGGTTGGGGTTAGGGTTAGATAACCCTAACCCTAACAACTAACCCTAACCCAAACCCCAACAGCTGAGGTATCTCATTCTATCCAACGGTTTGGCCGTCTATAAAGGACAAACAAACATGAAAAATTGATGTTTTAGTCAATTTATGACGTCATAACTCAAAAATCGGAAGTCGGAAGTGAATGTCGTCAATCAACTGTGTGATTTAATTTTGATTATCTGTCGAATGGCGTTGGTCCCATCTTGATTGGATGAAATTGACCGGGTGACCTTGACCCCTTGACCCCGTGACCTTGAACTTGACCCCCCCCCCCACCCATGTCTGTTCTCATGTCGCAAGGATCACTCATGCCAAGTTTCGTCTCATTCCATCCGACGGTTCGACCGCCTATAAAGGACGAACAAACAAACAAACATACATACATACAAACATATTCTATTTTTTTAGTATAGTAGATTCCTGACAGTTTTCTGAACATTTCCTGAAAGTTTCAGCTTGTTATAAATTTTTTCCGGGTCGAAACCTATTACTCCTGGGCTAAAAGTCACCTGCAGTATTGCCACATTGGAGAAAGGTAAGACAACCCTCAACTGCATGACCTTTCACCCCAATCTTTCCTGCTGGGAGAGGAAGGTACGAGGTGGCATCCTCTTCCAGGATTAGATCGTCTCGACGGCGTTAAAGACCTGCTCCGGCATAAATGCTTTACCTTGATTTGTTTCATGAGCTGTGGCAACCCTCAGAAAATAGGGGTTTGAGAATGGATGTTTGAGAATGGAGGTTCAAGTACGGGTGTTGGAAAGTGGTGTTTGGGAATGTGGTTCGAATACGGAGTTGGAAAATGAAGGCTCAGCAATGACGCATGAGAACGGGCGTTCGAGTCCGGGTGTCAGAAAAAGTCTGGGTGTCCAAATCTTTAAGTCCTTGGTGCTTCCAGTCATGCTCAAAGGATTTGAGACTTGGACTCTGACCAGGGATCTGAGATGGAGACTTAACTCCTTCGGTACAAGGTCTCTTTGAAGAATCCTTGGTTATCACTGGTCAGACTTTGTGTCCAACAAGCAGTTGCTGAGAGAAACTCAGATGAGATTTGTTTACCTGTATAGTCTGTGAGCTTCAGCTGCGGATGTATGGACATGTGGCTCATTTTCCTGATGCTGATCTTGCTTATCAGATTCACTCCGCAAGGGAACCTCATGAGTGGAGGAGGCCAACGGGCCGACCACGTGCCTTGTGGTTGCAACAGGTTGATCGGCATCTCAATGAGATGGGTATGGGCCAGGCATCTGCCTACGGGATGGCCAGATGGAGGCTCCTGGAGTACCGACAGAAAGTGAACGCAGTGATGTGCTGCTCCGGCGCATGCTCTCATACCTGACCTGACCTGTCATAAAATAAGGGTTTGAGAATGGGTGTTTGATAATGGTTTGAGTATGGGTATTATAAAGTGGGGTTTGGGAATGAGGTTTGAAGAATAATGAAGCTTTCAGAATGAGGTTTGAAAGAAAAAGAAGTTTTGGGAATGAGGAAGAGAAAAATGGGGAAGGTTCTCCCTACAATCAGTGACCCATAATGGTGGCCCACAGATGCTGTATTTTCAACTCGAACCAACCAATCTAACAACTCAGTCTTTTCACCCAATGCCATAACCTTTCCCTGCCCTTTAGAACAACAAACTTTGTCCATCACTTTAAATTTCGGCTCATTAAAAGTGATCCATGAGAAACAACACAAGATTCGTAATGGGAAATAGTTGTACATGCATGGGATGGATGTAAACGATGACTCATTTGAACTTTAAAAAAAAACTGTGATTGGTCGAAATGAAATCCTACGACAATGAAATCAGAACACAATAGGTTGCCAGCGATTGGTCGAAACCCAAGACATGAGAACTCGCGATATTTGAGGGTTTACTGTATAATGCTATCATATCATTTTTGGCCCTATCTCTCGATGGTAAAGAATCATTTTAAAAAATTATCCAGATCTTCACCAAAATCTTTCATCCTTCTCAAACACCCAAGCCTGTCCATAAATTTTCATCCATATCCGTCCATAATTTTTTTAAATATTGAGCTACATATCATTTTTGGCCTATCACTCAATGATGAAGAATCTCTTAAATATTATAGTAGCTGGATCCGCATCTTCATCAAAATCTAATCAATTCGTCCTTGTCACACACCAAACCTGTTGACAAAATATCGGCTGAATCCAACCATAATAATTTTAGATATCTTGCTCACAGACAAATCAACAGACAGACAGACGGTCGACAGACAGGGGTGAAAACATAACTTCTGTCCACCTTCGGTGGGAAACAAGGGAAATAAGGGAAACAAATGGATCAGACCAAAAAAAAAAATCCTCGACACTTTGGTCGCAATCAAAAAACAGAAATGGAACTGAGTTTGACAAGAAGGAAGAAGAACGGACAATTGGTGGGCAGCACAAATTAGAAACCGGAAACTTAGAGAAAGCTCTGGAAGAAGCAGAGGTAGACCAAAGATTGGATGGAGAGATTAAATTGAAAAGTTCAATGGAGTACAATGCCCTCAAAATGCATTGGATGGAACAAATTGGACCGTGTTGAGGGAAGCCTTCGTCCCGCAGCGGACTAAATAGGCTGGTTAAGTGAAGTCAACGTCAAGATCATTGGCAATATCAGCACTCAATCATCATCCATCATGAAGATAACAGACTGTGACATACTTTAAATTTATAAAGTTATTTTCTTCCTCAATTACTTCTATTATTATTTCGAGTTGACATAATCTCGTAAGTCTTGCGTCCAGCTCCTACAAAAACTGCTTCTTGCCACAGGTTTTTCCGTGTAACTTCCTTTTCCAGGCACACATTGATTTCTACATGTTTGTCTTGTGTTATTCATTCTTGAGATACAGTGTATTATTGGATTTAATTATACAACTATTGGGCTGATGACTGCCTATACTTTACAGTCTTTATACCTGTTGTGGCATTTCTTGATTGGTTGGATAACAATGAATAGCAATTTCCAACAAGGCCTGACTTTGCTCTGGTGCAGTTCATTTTCAGACAAGAAAAGGAGTGGAGTTTTTGTATATAGAATTTGTCTTGTACCACTTTTTACAATTTCCATAATAAATTTAATATGGTATTTTTGATACCTCTAACTTTCTAATGACCTTCTTCTTTCACAAGCAGCACAAGGCTGCAGGGTAGCATCATTGGCTGAAGGTTGCAGCTGTGTTGCTGATGCAATGTCCTCCGCTGATTATGGCAGGAATTTGGAATTTGTTCAGGGTGTCAAAGATAGCTCACCTACTCTTTTGTGAAGGACACCATGGGATCTTTAACAGACAGGATGCTCGTTTAATGTCCATCCAAGGGACAGTACACACTTTGATGAATCACCTTGCTTGCGAAACACTGGGATGGCAGTTTACAGCTGGGTCCTGATTCGTACCCAGGCGAGACAGCTTAGAGGAGAGTATACATATACCTCTAGGCCATTCTGTCAGCCATTTCTAATGGTAATATAAGTCGTCATAGAATCAATTAAAAGCAAGTGTTTCGAAAAAAAAAATTTGTGATGTTCAGAAGCGCAGTAAGAAATGTGCAAATAAACAGGTTCAAAAACGGCTGTGCTGAAGGCCATGCAGGCAAGAAGAGATCTATCCATCTCCTTCTGCTTCCCACCTCAGAGACAGTGGCCCGATTGGCCATCGGGTAGTCGCCGAGGCACGCCTTAGCCTAGCGGTCTGGCCTTTTGATTAAATCTTTACTCACCTTGTGCTGGGACACTGCCACAGAAAGGTCCCCATGCCACACACATCATTGGTGCTCAATTCGGTCTGTCAGGCCCAATCCCATCGTACACCTGTTAATGTCACGTCTGCTCTATATTGCACGCACCTCATGGTGCAGCTCCACTCACTTGCCAGGCTGTTTCGGCATTGTTTCGATAATAGTAATTTTCCGACTTTGAATCCTCATCCCATATTGCTTCGGTGGCTCGACCCCCATCGCCAGTATACTGTGTTGATGTCCTTGATGTTAATGATGCAAAGACAAGGTCGTTAAAGCACACATTTAAATATGCTTGCTTCTTCAATTATTTGTTCTGCAAATCTTATATTTACGTCCCAGTTATGCTGACTTGGCCAGACCACACTGTTGTTAAGATTGAAGTACTGTGCATCCAACTCCGTGTTATAATGGTATGGCAAGGCGGTGATTGAATGGGTAAAGTCTGCAATTTAAAAGACTGACTGCATTGTAAATGTCACGTGATCATATTGTAAATACGTGGCAAAGGTGATTGAACAGATTGCTATTGATAACTGTCTTCTGTGATGAATGCTGTACCCCTTAAGACATGTACAATACCACAGTGTAGAAATACCTCTTAATCTATATTCATATTTTCAAGTGTTTGTGTGTTTGTTTTTGTGCATTTGTACGTTCTTCTTTGACAGCTAAAATGTAGCAGCACCAAATTTTGGGTGTAGGTACTGGGCAAGGTTCTGAGCTACCACGCATTGGTCTTTACGTCTGTTTGAGGCCAAAGGCCTTTAAAACGTGTAAATTGGGATGTGGGATGAGATGGTGCTGCCGTTGGCTCACAGGCAAAAGGTATGTCCAACACATCTCGAAACCATCGCCGGGAAAAGCTCACCCAGCTGGGCAAAGCTGAGAATTCCCCCCCCCTACCATTCCTCCCTTGGGCAGTGCCGGGTATCCCCTGCTGGTACTTATGTATTTTATTTTTGTTAATCTGCCACTCACTATAAGAATTTGTACTTAATCAAAGCTGATTACTACGGAATCATTTACGAAATTATGTGAACACTGGGTGAAAGTAAAAGTCTATTAGCTTAAGCTTCTCCCTCTGAAATGGTAAAGTAGCGTTATAGTAAAGAGCGACATCCACAAAGCAGCGTAGCAAATCACTCTCAATTGTTTACTGCAGCCTTTTCCAAAAGAAAATAGCCCAAGTTTATGGCCAGCTGAGCTTTATATCAATGCCTACTGGAAAAGGATTTAAAAATAAAGGTTTTCTCTAAACTACCAGATGTGCACTTTTTGATTCCACTCCAATGGACAGTCAGCCTTCTGACAAAACTAATCTCATCCCAATCCCAATTACATTCCAATGAAACACTTATTAATAGGTTTTGTTTCAACCAGACCAGAATATCAATCAAATCACTCTCATGTTCTCAGATATCAAGTCTTAATGGTATTGTCTTTTTAGTCTGTTTGATACAACATATTGCAAACTTTTATATTCTTCATTGTATGCCATAAGATAGCATCTGCTATTCCTCTTATTTGCTTCCCTTTTTTTTATTTTGAATAGTCACATCAATCGTGCACCTTTATTTAAAGCATTTAGTTTTAGATTTATGAAGAATTGTGCATGTACCTGAGAGGCGTCACCAAAACAGGTGGCATGCAAATTTTTGGCATTAGTAACGCAGCGAAGGAGACAGAACCGGCAGTGGTGTGGGCACAGCTGGCTGGCAGTTCATTTCGAAATACGCTCACCGATCAATTGTTCCTTCCGCCAGTAATTTTCCAAAACGATTTTTGCTTTCAAAGAATTATGTTGTAACAGCTGCTCGCCAGTGTTCCAATCTCGCTCATTACGGCTTAATTTTTTTATATTCTGCTGTAATTACAACGCGGCTTCATAAAACCCCCATTATTCCTCATTACCTCCTAATTAAAACAGATTATGCCGCCGACCATGTTTCCGTGCATATGCAAATGTAATCAATTTGGTCGTGCTTTTTTTCCGGGTGATGAATTGAAATTCGACCATTAACGCTGCGCTCAAAGCGCCGGGCTATTGTCGTAATGTGGCATTTCCGCCACGAAAATGTCACTGGGTAGAATTAGTCAGGTGTGCGGCATTGCGTAATAATCAAAAACAATAATTACGTATCCAACTTTACTTTGATCACAAAACTCATGGCAATGATAAACATCATTATTGCACTTTTTGGGTTGTATTTTTTTCCCCATCCCTCCAGACACGCATTATCATTATTATGAATGTTTTCACATTAATATGAAGAGTATTCATAAAAGTTACACGAATGAGATACTTGATCTAAGATACGCCGAAGAGTTATATTTTTTAATATGTAGGTACAGGTACCCAGGTGGCCCGTAAGTAATAAATAGGGCAGTTGCTGGAACAATAGTCACTACAATTTCATTGTTCTTTTATAATTTATTATTATTATTTTGATTATTAATTCATTTTTGTTTGATGTTATTAATTGATAATTATTTTGATTGCAGAATCCCCAAAAGTAGAATATTTGAACCGTGGAGGATCTTTTTCTGATTAAATGTGCATTCTCTGACTGCTCTCTTACTTCTGGGCCACCTGGAATATAGTGAGTAAGAAAACATCTTTTCTTGGGAATTATTTACAAATATACATTGAAAAATAAAAACTGTTGATGATTTTTGGACTATTGTGGGTATGTCATTCGTAGAACATTTTGAACACGTCTCATAGTCATATACTATTATGATATCTGCATTATTGTCATCATTATTACGACTATTATTAATAACATCATTAATGTTCCTTACTAGCAAGCTTCACTTCCATAGAAACCAAGGGAGGGAAGCAGTCAGGATTAAAACCAAAGGCTTTCTTTATTCCCTAAAGCTTGAAAGCAATTATGACAGCAGGGCATGAAGAAAAATAGGCGTTCAGAGCCCTGTCCCATGTAGCTGTTCGGCGGGATGGCTGCAGAGGTGCTGTTAGCAGATGCTTAATTGAATTTGGATTTACGTTCTGATGTACTGCTCTATCACAGAACCACGCGACATGTCACTGCCACGGCACTCGGCCAGGCGAGCGATTGTCCAAACGTGGTTGGCGCCCAAGCAGAGTTGGCTATTAGAATTCTTACCTTACTGCCTGCAGTACCTCAAGTGGCATCGTCATGACGGCTCACTACATGTGTATGCTTTCATTATTCTCATGGTGTGTTGCATGAGACTGGGTTTAGGGTTTACTGCTTTTATATGCCAGAAAGGGTTTAAATTATGAAATGCTACCTCCTATTGGATTTGCAATAGAAAGAAGTTGATAACCGGTCAACATAAAATCGATCGTGTTTGAATCAGAAATTTAAATTAATTTATTGATAATATAATAAACACTGACCAAATGGCTTTCCTTATTTATTCTTTTTTTTTTTAAATGGTGTTAAGTATGTTACAAGATTTGTTGTGCAAGAATAAACTCTGAAATGATGAATGATTATTATGCAACTTTGTCATCATAAGACAATTGAAGGCAAGATGATGAAGAGAGGCGTTGTCTCCATTGCTGCATGGACAAAATAGTAGTGTGCATGAGTAGAGCGACAGCCATTATAATGTGTGTAGGAAACTGTTCCGAAGGGAAGACACGATGACAGCAATTTTGCAAATTGCAGTATCTAGTAGGTAAAGGAGAATAAAAATGACGAAACTTTTTACAATGACATGGAATAATAGAATAAAGGTAACGAGAGCGAAGTCAATGGCGCACCATCGCACATCCCCATGCTTCCACTTAAAGCAAAGTTGAAAGATAGCAGTTTAAGGAGGAGATAGCGTGATGGACAGATGGAGACAGACAGACAGACAGATGGAGTTGATTACAATACCCCCCTGTTTTATCAAAAAGCGTCGGGATAAAAATCAGACAGGCCAGAGATCAGGACGGTTTCCTTTTAAAGGAAAGAAAGCAGATACTGTACTCACTGATTGTCAGAAGTCTTTAGTGTCTGGTTACAATGGCATTAGACCAAAAGTCAGTGTAAAATGCCATTTAACAAGACTGAGGAATTAATAATGCACAGCTTTGCCTTGATGTATATCTTACAGTAGATTTGACAATCAACGGTCTATATTAAGGTACATATGTGTGCAGACACTCACTGCTACACAGTCCAATTACAATAGCCTCCCCCATCACTTTTGGAATGGACGAGGCTGTAATGCTCATAAACACAAGAGCAGAAAAATTATCATACAACAGAGGTCTCATTAATACGAACAGTCTTTGAGACAAATTTTTGTAAAATAATAGCAAAGAAAAGAAAACTATACATATAAGCAAACAAAAAAAAAAATAATCACATTTGCAATTATTTCAGCGATTATTCATCTGAAAGACCATTCCTCGATGTTAATGAGACATTACTGTGCCAAATAAAAATTCTGCAATTTTTTAAACCTCTGTCATCTCATGATCATCACTCAATAATTATCTAATATCTCTCCAAAAATCTTTGCTATTTTTATGAATCCGTACTCATACTGGTGGTGAATGTTGATGCGTTGTAAGATTGGCCACTTGGGTAATCCTGGCCCATATTAATGCCTCAGGGTACTGATGGGAGAACTACCTCCTTTGTATTTTCGAGTATCTAAATAGAGCTTCCACAAATTCACGTAGGACAAGGCTACGAAGAAATATAAGGACACAGGAAGAAAATAGATAAATTAACAAGAAAGATGACGTGCACAACACGATACTTGCAAAATGCAAATAAAGAAGTTGTCATGGAAACAGCAATTTGTAAATTTTTGAAAATGTGCCCTATCAAGTGTTTTACATGATTAATTGTTATGCACAACAAATTTGGCTGATACATTTTGTAACTGTGACCTAATAGGTGCTTTACTGATTTTGGATGCCCCTGACTTGACGTTTGACTAATTTTGACCAAATTTCATTCACATATAGCACGCATACGTATGAATAAGCTGTGTAAGTTTCAATTTGGCATTTCGAACAATTATTGAGGTATGGCAATAATAAAATCACAAAAAGTCCCATTTGATTGTAATGGGGTAAAATTGTTGTCATGGAAACCATTCACATGTCAAAACATCAAAGTCGATCGTTCTGATTTTGGTGAACAAATTTAGTGATCTAATAGGCAAATTCAAATTTCAAGTCAATACGATGCAAATTGATGATTTCATGTGATATTGAGCTTTTGATCTTTTGACCTTGACCCCAAACAATAAGTTCCAGTGACCCAAGATGCAAACTCTGTTCAAATTTCAAGTCAATCGGATGAAAATTGACGATTTTATGCTTCCTTGTTCCTTGATCCTTTGACCTCAAATACAATATGCTACCTTTTGATTGGTGAACCAATTCAATGATGCAATATGCAAATTATTTTCCAACGATCAGAGTACTCACCCTCTGGTTGGGTGGAGTTTGCACATTCCTTGCTGAAAAAGTAAAGTCTGGATATACTGCAAGAACATCGATATATGTTTGTGTGGTGTGCGACAAAAGAGGTCAAAAGGGCATAAAGGGTCTAAAGGGTCTATGGGGCCTCAGGGGTCTAGAGGGTGTAATGGGTCTAAAGTGTATAAATGTCTTAAAAGGTCTAAAATATCTAAAACATCTAAATGGTGTAAATCTAAAGGGCTCCAAAAGGTCTCATCATAGAGTCGTTATATTATGGTCTAAAGACATTTAAGAGTCAAAGTGATCTCAAAGGGGGGTACTAAAGTGTTTAAAAAGGGTCTAAACTGTCCAAAGTTGTCTGAAGGTCTAAAAGATACATACCAATAGTACGTAATCAATAGATGTAATTAATAGATGTATTCAGGGTCCAATAATGTGTAATTAATATATTTTACGGTCCGATTCGTGTTCAAACGGGACATAATTAAAAGACATACTGTATGTGGGTCGACCGAGGATTCACCTCGAGAAGGTTTCACTTCTACAAGACTTCACCATCCACCCATGTTTTTCGATTATATATGTATAGATATGGTCAATCAGATGAAAATTGATGATTTATGTGACCTTGACCTTTCGGCTTATTGACCTCAAAAACAAGAGGTTTCTAGCTTGTGACTATACCTCTTCTAGTTGGTTAAGTTATGTGAGGACAGGAGTAAAATTGCAACCTGTAGGCAATTGACATAGAGACAGACAATTGACATATAGACAGGCCAAACAGACAAACGGACAGAATAATAGACCAGAACAATCAATGTACATGCAACTCTGCTCTGGCATGGTTTCCAATGATTATGAGATGTTTTTGCCTCCAAATATTGTATCCCCTCGCTCTCTGGACCAACCATAACCAGTCATACCCAAATTTAGCCTAGTAATCTTCCATCTTCTTCGAAATCAGCCAACATCACTGCACTACTTAAAAATGTATTAAAAGTAATCTCCTTAATGACCAAAAACTGATCAATCTGATGTCTGAACTATATTCTGGTACTGAGAGTGCTGTGAGATGTGGTGATACCATCTCTGACTTATTTCCAGTTGTTACTGGAGTTCATCAGGGGTGTGTACTGGCCCCCACACTTTTCAGCATTTGTATGGACTGGATTCTGGGGAGGATGTCAGAGAGATCAAGCTGTGGTGCATCGTTTGGGAATGTCAAGATCTCTGACCTTGATTTCGCAGATGATGCAGTCATCTTTGGGCAGACTCTGGGATTATGGGTATCCTGGGTCAAAACTAAGATCCAGGTGTTCAATGACATCTTGGATGCTGCTATCCTGTCTGTACCTGTTTGTAGTGATGATGTTGAGGTCGTGGAGAGATTCACTTACATTGGCATTGGTGATATTCATGTCTCTGCTGGCTGTGAGCCAGAGGTTAACAGATGTCTGGGTTGGGCCTGGGGAGTCATGGATTCACTTGATCGTGGGGTATGGCGCTACCGGTACCTGTGTGGAAATAGGAATTCGATTCTTCAGGTCCTTGGTGCTTCCATCTTGCTCTATGAATGTGAGACTTGGACTCTGACCAGGGATTTGAAATGGAGACATAATTCCTTTGGTACCAGGTCTCTTCGGAGAATCCTTGGCTATCGCTGGTCGAACTTTGTGTCCAACGAGCGGTTGCTGAGAGAGACTCAAATGAGATTTGTTACCTGCATAGTCCGTGAGCGTCAGCTGGGGCTGTATAAACATGTGACTCATTTCCTGATGCTGATCCTGCTCGCCAGATTCTCTCAGCGAGGGAGCCTCGTGAGTGGAGGAGGCCAATGGGCCGACCACGTGCCTCGTGATTGCAACAGATTGATCAACATCTCAAGGAGATGGGGATGGGCCAGGCATCTGCCTGCGGGATGGCCAGACGGAGGCCCTTGGAGTACTGGCGGAAAGTGGTCGCAGTGACGCTCTGCTCTGGCACAAGCTCCCATACCTGACCTGACCTTAACTACAGACATATTAGCTTACTTCCAATCACCAGAATGTTCATGGATCCATCGTCACAGTTGATATGAAATACTTCCTTTTCTCCAACAGCCTTATCTCAGATCACCAACTTGGCTTCAGATCAGGTCACTCCACTTTGAACATGTTGCTTATACTTACCCATCAATGGATGGAGGCCCTCAATGTCAGACATGAAACCCAGGTCATTAATCTGGACATATGTCGTGTTTTTGAAAGAGTCTGTCATCCTGATTTACTCTCCAAATTCTTCGCTTATGGCATCTATGGCCAACTCCACACATGGCTTGCTGACTTCCTCTTTTCTCGTAGCCAATGAGTGGCTCTCAATGGAATCCTTCATCTCCTCTCACTGTCAAGGCTGGAGTGCCCCACGGCAGTGTTCTGGGCCCAGTCCTATTCCTGATCTTCATCAATGATCTCTCTGACTCCTGGGAAATGCCCTTTATCTATATGCTGATGACTCCACCCTCTGCCATGATATCCCTCATCCTTCAGACAGGTATGCTACAGCCTATTCCCTCTCTTAAGACCTTCACACCAAAATCACAATCCTGAAAATTCTCACACACTCACTATCCCTCTCCGAAAGGACTGTCAGGTAATCCCCTATCTACTTTCTCAACAATCCTCTTGAGGGAGTGCCGTCACTCAAACGCCTGGGTCTCACTATCGGCAATGATCTTTCTTGAGTAAACCACATTTTAAAGTTGGCTTCCAAAGCCAGTTGCAAACTGGGCATCCTTCGTTGCACAAAGTCCTTCCTTGGCACACTTGAACTCCGATCCACGTACAAGGCCTTCATCTGCAGCTTGACAGAATACTGCTCCCTGCTTTGGGCTGGCACCCCTGCCTCACAACTTGGTCAGTTGACACCATGGAAATCAAGGCCTTCACTATTATTAGAATCTTTTGCAATGAAGGTGAATCTATGGGCCTATCACTTTTCAATGACAGACAGGTATGTGGCCTCTCTGTTTTATATCACCTCCTTTCTGGTCTTGCACCCTCTGCTCTCTCTGTGCCTGCCCACCCACTGCCCCCCCCATCCCGTTCCTGTAGGGCCCATACGGTCCACCATCAACCCCGTTCTGGTGAAACTCCAAAAATCCAGAATCAGTGCTCATCTCCACTCGTTGGTTCCTCTTTCTTCCCACCTGTGGAACCAACTTTCATATTCTCTTAAATCTCATTCTTCCCTCCAGGTCTTCAAGACAGCTGTTCACCACCATCTCAGATCATCCAAAATCCAAAACCATGATCTTTTCTATCCTCAATAACCCTCTCCCCCCAAGTTATCTTCATTCCAAATTTCCAGTTTTTCCTTTGCGAGCTTCCTTCTGTATCCATCCTGTCCACACCATACCCACATACCCACACCTTGGCCTGTTGCAACCTGATCCATTCAGTCTTCCAGCTCTTCCACGAGCCTTGACCCTGCATAGAAAAAAAAAGAAAACAAAAGCTAAATCTTCCATTAGCGAAGGTGGACACAGGTTATATTTCCATACCTGTCTGTCTCTGAGTAGGATATCTCAAAAAGTTGTGGACACATTCGGATGAAATTTTGTGGACAGGTTGGATGTGTGACAAGGACGAATTAATTAGATTTTGGTGAAGATCCTGATCTGGATACAAGAATTTTTAAAAAGTGATTCTTCACCATTGAGAGATGGAGACAAAATGATTTATAACACGATATTTCCAAAAGTTGTGGACAGATTATGACAAAACTTGGTGGAGTAGTTGGGTAGGTGACACGAACAAGCAGATTCAATTTTGGTTAAGGTCCCGATTCAGATCTGACTCATCAGTGGGACAAAAAATGTAAACTGCTCAGCCTGGCAGAGGTATTCGCTCAAGCAGTGTCGTTTTAGTTATCATCTATTTTGGTTTTCAGTTTTTAATTTGTTTCCTTCATCTGTTGCACCCTAACTTGTGCTTGCAGTCTGTATGCATGCCCCACTTGTAAACTCTGTCTCTCTGTCTCTCTCTGTCTCTCTCTGTCTCTCTCTGTCTCTCTCTGTCTCTCTCTGTCTCTCTCTGTCTCTCTCTCTCTCTCTCTTAAAAACTGAACATGTGAATTGATAAAGTAATTTTTGAAGAACTGTTTCAACATTCATTCCAATAGTGGGGCAACTTAGCATAACAATTGTGCACTAGTAGCCTATCGTATTATGAACAGATTTGGATATTGGGCTATCTCAAATTCAGCCGCTGATGGCTGTGGCAGCCATTTTCCACTGCCATCAAAAATTTTGAGATGGCCCAATATCCAAATCTGTTTTCATATGGTAGGCTACTAGTGTGCCAAATTTGGTGCTTTCCTCACAAAATGCACAATTGTTATGCTATATTTAGCTAAGTTGCCCCACTACAAGTGTCTTTTTGGCATGAGGGATGTGCAGAACATCTGATTGCAAAACACACACACACACACACACACACACACACACACACACACACACACACACACACACACACACACACACACACATACACACACACACAGTTGAAGGTCTTCGTTTCAGGAAGTTTTCAAGAAAAAAAAGAGCAACATTAATAATATGGCTGTCAATAAATTTCAAATTTCCTTAGATTTAATTGCCTGTCAAAGTATTTTTTTTTCTTACAGGTGTTAGACATAATTGGGAAATTTAACATTGAGCAGAGCATCTTTATTTATAACACACACATTGAAACAAAGTCACCAAAGAGACTGCAGAGAGCGTTTCAGAGAAGATTCCCAGCATCTGGTGTACCTGCTTCCAAAACAATGACGTCATTAGAGTGAATGATGAAAGACTCATGACAAAAACGCAAATAAAGACTGTTCAGGACGGTGAGTTAGTGTTCGTGTCCCAATTGCTGAACAGAAATGCACGGGGAGTCCTGTAATCCATGACAAATGAACAATCAACTGAAACAAAGATGTTGGGCTTTTTCATTTCAAAATCCAGATTTTCCAGCACTGAATGAAAATGATCACAGAAGATGGATTGAATTTTGTAACCTCTCTCTGAATCACCGGAAAATGAAGAACCTGAATATCCATGACGTCATTTTCTCTGATGAGTACCGTATTTACATCAATGGGATGATGAATTAACAAAATTGCAGATTTTGAGGATGGAAAAGAAGACCTTCAACTCTTTAAATCGTAACTTCCTATGGTTTTTACTGGAAGCCTCTTTTTCTCAAACCACCAAAGATCATGAGGCCAATTCTGGCTCTCCATCCCAACATCGAGAGCTGTGTACGTGTTGGAGAGGACTTCTTTAAATTCAGTGGGGGAGTTTGACAAGGTGATGTGCCTACACGATCACTCTTCTTCCTAACTAGCCATTGACTGTACAATGGAATGCACATTACAGAATTGAGGTCAGCATTGTGGAGTGTCCTTTGGAAATGACAAGGCATTCACCGACTTTGACTATCCGGACATGCTGCTGGCTTTGCTAAATCAACAGGCATACTTACACTCTAGGGTTGAAGTAAGCTGGCCCAAAACCAAGATCCAGTCACGAGGGCATGAAACAATACCATCTACAAAAGTTGTAGATGTTAATTACTCTGCAGACATTGGGACTAAAATTTGAACATGGTCCTAGATAAGCCATGACTTGCGACACCATGCCAGAGATCCACCATTGTGATCGTGCTGCCCTTGCTCAGTGAACTCTGGTCTCACTGTCCGCCATCTGGAAGTCTCCTGCAAACCAACGACTGAAGCTATGACCGTACAGAGCTCTGATAGTATCGAGTTTCTGCGACGGCTGTGAGACGTATCCTGAAAATTCGATGGTAGAACCACATCACTAATCAAGCAGTCCGCAAAATTGCACAGTTAACACAGCTAACAGCAGTAATTAACCAGATACAGCTCTGATGGTTTAGCCATCTCTGCCAACATCGAAACAGCGATGTAGCAGTATCATTATTCACTGACCCTTCTGGTGACGGGAAGTACCCCTGAGGACACCTTCACACAAGGTAGAAAGATACCCTCGTACCATCGCTGCACTGCTACCAGGGATTCTCACGGGGCGAGGGCATCAAATCAGAAGTGCTGTGACAGTGACATGCCTGATGCTGATAAGGGGTTACTCAAAGAGTACATGCATCCTCGAGTTTTTGAAGAGGGCTGGAATAATGAGAGAGCAGACAGAGCAAGACTGGAGGAGAGCCGGTACAAAACAGAAAGGCCACCGTTCTGTCTGCAATCTGAGAGCAACAGGCCTTGTTCTTTCTGCTTCAACTCTGTGACGAGTTTCTGATTTGAACTGTGCCTTCAACTCCCGCCGATGAGTGTGTCATCGATACTCCGATGTCCTTCTTCCCGAGGGCTATCATTGCCGGTCCCCTAATGGAAGCCACCTCCATCTGCAATTTTTACTTGTAAATATGATAAATAAAACTTATATACAGTTGTGTGTTGTGTTAAAGACTACTTCTGTGTCGATCTGTCTTTTGCAATGGTTCCCCAAATGGGGGCCCACAAACTTGTCACCAGGCCCACAAAAGGTTAATCTGTCCCGAAGGAGGATGCCCAGTCTGTGGCTGGCTTTGGAAGTCAGTTTTGCTATACGGTCAGCCCAGGAGAGGTCATGGATGATGGTGAAGCCGAGAAGTTCAAGAGACTCATCCTCTTCCAGCGGCTGACCATAGCGATAGGTAGGTTCATTTGATGATTCTTCTGTTCTTCTACTTCTTTGGCTTCCTAATCACAACCCAATTTTCACATCTACTACCAGTCAGGATGCTTTGCCATTCCTCGCATAGTGCTTCCCCTCATAGTTTCAGATTATGTGGTTATTGTCAAGGTTGTAACTGATGTTCCAACACAAATAAACCCACAAATCCTCCCATCGAACAACAACAATGTGTGCCTGTACTCATCCCTGCACAAAACCTGATTCTCCACATTTCAAAGCTCCAAGATCCTCCATTTACTGCACTGCATCATGTGACCACACAAATGCAAGGCTTGCGTGGGGACACTCGATGCTATTTCAAGCAAGATTCAACAAGCCGTCCTTGTGTTCGCCTGATATCTCAATAACTCGTCAAACTCCATCACATCTTCCTGAACATAGCTGTTGTTTCTCGCAATATCAGTTTTCTCTTCCATCTTGAAGTGTTCAGCTTGATGTTGCCTGTACTTCCCACAATTTGAGGATATTTGTCACAGTTGAATTTGGGATTGCTGTTACAGGAAAAATCATCCTGAAGAAGGTTCCCACTCTTAAACAGCCAATTACCATTCCTCGTTAGAACTCCATTCACACCTCCCTCCCGGCACATGATGCTCTGAAACTGAACAACCAGACTGTTTTAACTGTTCGTAGTCTGTTGTTGGGATTCACGGTTATACAAGTGAGACACCCGTGGGCAATTATCAAAGCTAGAAAAGGGCATCTTATGACATTTGGTAGGATGGTGAAGAAAAGGATGGGCTGATGCATGTGCAACATAGCGAGTAAAGGTTTACATTAATTTCATGAAAAAAACATCACAGGGTCAAAAATATTATTCTTGTGGTTGCATTGTGCAGGTCTCATGAGCTTTTCCTTTCCCTGCCCGTTACAATTCCAGCACCACCAGGAATGTGTGAGCACACCAATATGGTGAGTAACAACTGACAAAGTTATATAAAGTGGTGGCACGCATATTATATTTCCATGCACACATTGTTGAATAAACTTTATCCATCCATCCATTGGGACCATACTCTGTGCGGAGCGTTGGTGCTGCCGAAGCAGTCTTCTTGGCTATTGGACACAATCCTGGATAGGTGACCACTCCGACACAGGATACCAGCAAGCTGGCACCCATTTTGCCAACCTCGGAAGGATAACAGGCAGAGTCAACCCCACCTGGTATTAATTCAACATCTGAGTAGATTTGAACTCAGGATCCTGACTCGGATCCCAAGCCCACCACCCTTACTATTAAGCCAATACCAGGCACAATGGGTCCTGCCATGCTCAAATAACTGAAGTGCAGCTTTGGAAGCCTCCACGGACTCTCAAAGTTTCATCCCCAGCCTTTTTTGAGGATCATTATCATGTTCATGTTACAGTGCCAACATTTTGTTTCTCAATTGGTCTCGGCGAAGCATGCTTGTTTGAAGTGTCAAACACAGTACCGTGTGATGAAATCCCTGTAAACATTAAGGAATAATGGGCTGGATATGCAGAGGAATAGTTCTGACACCATCTGATGTCCTGATGAGTACACAGTCTTGGAAACCATTCCAAACACTGATGGAAACAGGAATAAACTGATTTGGAGAACCAGTATGAAGTGTCTGGTTTGGACCATGGGGCTTGAGATTTGATCAGATGACTTTAGTGAGTCCAATGTGAGAATTACAAAAGTTTTAAAAGTATAAAGGATTCGTTCCCATCATGGGAATGACTTTCTTAAGAAGGGCGTTCAAAAGGTTCGATGAAGCAGGTACTCACAGCAGTCCGAGGCACGCCAAAACATTACAAGACACCTGTAAATAAATAAATAAAATTCTTAAATACACGAGTGAAGCTCATATAGAGGAGTAAAGCAGAACTGACAGTGGAACAAACATCAAGGAAATTAATGAACAGGAAGAGGAGAGAGGGAGGATGGGAGGAAACATTGAAACTCGTAAGTAAGACAGTAAGTTGAGTTGGGAAAGGTTCATAATTTAAGAAAGGAAAGTAATAACGATCATGGGTCAGAATTGGGGGATGACAAGACGTGGTGGTGCATTGCTTCCTTGAAGTCCTGGAGAGAAGAATGAGAAAGAAATGCCCCTGGAAGGTGGTTCCATAGATAAGAGAAGCGAGGAATAAAAGAGATGAGGTGAAGCCTCGAAGTTCAAGAGCCAACCTCTTACAGTGGCTGACCGTAAAGCAAGGTGAGTTCATTTGACGATTCTTCTGAGAATAAGGCCTCACTGGATTTGGGAAGTTTAACCAGAAGGGGATTATTTGGAAGAACGATTGCATCCCGGAGTAGACACGGAGGGTCGTATGACTGAGCGAGCAAACGGAGAAATCAGAGAGACAGAGACAGAGACAGAGAGACCATTGACTTGCTTGTGATGTGAAAGCAACAGGCATCATCACAGGAGATTCCAATAACTCTGATAGAATTGGATTCTACAGAATCCAGTAGCGACATATGCGATGCTGGGGCACCATCCAGGAGCAGAGAACAATTCTCCGTTGAGATATTGGCAAAGGCTTTTTTTTGTATACATTGTCGAGGCTCGTATGAGAGCTAACACCAGAATGTACAACAAGGGGAGCAGGAGACAAGAGGGGCGGGAGAAGGAAGGCAAAATCGGTGTGGAATATGGACATGAGGAGATCTGTCGAAGGGAGAGGGATGGGGCAGGGTACATGGGGTAAACAAGATGGACACCACAGGGACTTTCAGGTCCTTACACGACAGGGAACTTTCAGAAAGGAAAGCAGGGAATTTGAAGGAGGTGGGTTTGGGGTGGATTAGTGGGGGTAGAAAATATCAAGATTTTGAATAGGGGAAGAAAAGAGATGCTGGTGAACAGCTGTTTTGAAGACCTGGAGGGAAGAGTGGGATTGAAGAGAGTGTGGGAGTTTGTTCCAAAGGTGGGGAAAAAAGAGGAATGGAAGAGGAATGGAATCTTTTGGGTCTTCAGGGACTTTTGAATCTTCGGGATCTTTGGGTGAAAGATTGTAGGTTGGGAGCAGGTTTGATTTTCCAAGGAAAGAGTTGGATCAACAGAAGATGCCCAGTCTTTGGCTGGCTTTGGAGGTCAGCTTTCCTTTGTGATTGCCCAGGAAAGGTCGTGAATGATTGTGAGGCCGAGGAGTTCAAAAGACTGAACCTCTTCCAGTGGATGACCAAGGATATAGATAGTTGGCTTAATTAGCCAATCCTTCCGGAGCGGAAGAACGACACTATAAGATTTTCCAGGATTAAAGGACAAGTTCCATTCATCAGAGCAGAGTCTAATCATTCCCAGTTCGGCAGAGAGGATGCAGCTGCTATCTTCCTAGCAAAGGGGATTGGGGGGTACTGTATGTACAACACAATGCACAGCTGTCTGCAAAAAGGAAGATAAGGTTTTCCAGAGCATTGGAGAGGTTATATTTCTGGAGGTAAGAAATAATATGTTGAAAATTTTAAAAAAATTATTGGTTTATTGAAATATTGTATCTCATTCCATGAACGTTTTGAACAGCACTCCCAACATGACATCCCACAGCCAATTGTATGGACCCACAAAGTCAAGAAGGCAAGACTTTCTTCTCAATTTTTCGAAATTTGAGTTTAGTCTTCCTTGAAAGTAGCATGAAGAGCAAACCTCAATACTAGGCGAAAATCAGGCTGATCACAACATTTGATCTTCACTCCCATCAAGCCTTTTCTGATTGTAGTTTCATCTTTTGCCTCGCGTTTCACAATCGACACGCTGAGAAATCCTCGTAGTACTTCCGAAATTGCAGAATGAACTGGATTTGCAAATTAGGTCACGTGCACACCTCCAAGAAAACATCATGATTGCCATTTTTAGTTAAAGGAAATGAAATGTGCATGCATATGTGAAGGGAGCTGGTGTAAAATCGAAAATGTGTAAACAGTCTATCTGCAAATTGTGCATGTAAAGGAGGTGGTGTAAATTGACAAATAAAATTACTGGGAAATAATGGAGGGAAGAGAGTGACGACATAGGAAGATGGGGGAGGGGTGTGGAAGGGGGGGATGGGATAGAATAGAAAGGAGATTAGAAAGAAGTGGATAAGCGAAAATGGAATGTCTGAAAAAGGGAAGGAAGGGTGGGGGACAAAATAAAAATCCTTGCACACAAAACCTCTGCCATTTTTGTAAATCATTTGTTGATGACGTAAAAGAAAAAAAAAACATTTTTCTTATAAATCTGGCGTGGAATGTCTATTTTCTTTCATACGCAAAGATGAAGGCATTTTTCAGGTGGATCCGTTTGGTGTTCCCATCTGAGCACATGACTCAACGCTGGAATTTTAGCTTCAAATCCCATATACACTGTGTTGATTTGTCGTTTGTCTTCTATCTTCTAGTGTCCTTATTACTCACGTAAAGGTACACAGATACCTCTGAACATCCTTATCCTGCGTGTGATATGAATATGTACAAGCTTCTCCATGAGCCTTCAGCGCTCCTCAAATAAGAGGCCGATGGAAGAGCTGCAACAAGCTGACAGCCATACAATTTATATATGCCAAATACCCCACTTTTGTTTTGATGTATACTTTCGGTGCTTGAATTAAATCTATGGATGAAAAGGTTCATACTGAAGATCTCAACACTTGCATTTGGACCAAGGATTTCAAACCCTTTGGACTGAAACTTGGCGTGCCAGGACCCATCGATGTCACCGGACGACATTCAATCGGGTCGACATAAACACTAAGGATGCAAAAGCATAGTCATCACACGAAGGCTGTCGAGAGCACGTTCTAATGCATGTGTGGACGAATTCTATAGAAAAACAAACTGTGGCTGACAATGTGACATCAGCAGCTGCATGAGCTAGCTCAGTGTGCTTTGGAAGAAGCTATTTGTTTAAGCAGCTCCAAGTCTTCGCGATTAGCTACAGTGTCCATTAATCATGCAAGAGAATGGCGCGGCGAGCTCGTCACTCTAATTAAATTGCATGTCGCCCCAGCTTGTTACCATGAGCTCGCTCTAACCTCTCTTCCCTCCATCCCACCTTCCATCCCTCTTTCTCTGCACAAATCTCCTTTTCCATTCTCGCTGTAGCTGTTTGCGCATTTCACTCCGTTGTCTTGAACCACCTCGCCAGCCCCTCCTTGAGCTGTGCACATTTCCACACCTTCTGTAATTATCCGTCCCATCTCGGAGGAATTGCCGCTGCTGGCTACATGCCAGAGCTGCAAATTAACTCCCTTGGGACGATAACCACATGGAGGTTTAAAGGACATGCTTTTTCCGATGCTGTCTGTCGCCACATTGGTGCTGATGTTACGGTACCTTCTAGAACAAATTGTGAGATCCCTCCTCAACAAAACCCTCGCGTCAATCTCACCGTCGAGTGATTGTATGTTGGCCCATTGGACGTGCAAGTTGCCACGTGATTGATCGATTTGTGACGTCACGTTTTAATTGTTGGATGCACAGTATGGCCATTTGCACCGCATTGGCTGTATAACCCATAATTCCGTGCGTGTAACAATCACCATATATAATGGATCAAAACTGTCACCACATAAAACAGTGAAACCTACAATTTAATTCCTGTATTGAAAATTGTGACACAATAAAGTGCATTGAGAAATCTCAATAATCTTTGTAACTCCAACAAGACTCTCAATTACTTTTATTATAACTACTAGTGGGGTATGCTTACGCGTTGCAAGCAACAACAATCCATGCTTCCCGATTGTCTTGAGTCGCTCAGCTGCATTTGATTTTTCATTTATTTATTTTCATTTATTTATTTTCATTTACAGATGCTTTCCGAGACTTTTGTGATTTTTTCCTGGTGTATCGGCTTCGATGTCCATCGGCACACAAAATTACCGTGCTTCCCTGTTGTCTTGGGTCGCTCACCTGCATTTTTTTCATCTCTTTATTTTCATATATTTATATTTTCATTTGCGGATGTTTTCCAATGGTTCTGTAATTTTTCTCGGTGTATCGGCTTCGATGTCCATCGGCACGCAAAATTTCAGCTTTCTACGTCACCCGGAAATTACCGATCTTTAATATCAGTCAATGAGTCAGTCAGTCAGTCAGCGAGGCAGTGGTTAGAATCAGCTTTATATATATTAGATAACCAGATTATTGATGACCTTTATTGTCGCTATAAGCAGATTAGGGACATGCTTCATTGTAGCTTTTAGCAGATTCAAAAAGACCTATGGCTAATGCAAAATGCTCAAATTTCTTGAGATTCTGCAATGTTTCATCATCAATCTGGATATTGAGACACACTCGACTGTTGATGAAGCTGTCGTCAAAGAAAAACGCTGTGTTGCTGTTCTTTTGGTGTTACAAACGAGTACAATTTGCACATGACAAAATATGGCCGGACACCTGACGCCTGTTTTTGTACGACTGCAAACTCAGCTGGCTGTTTGGAATTGTACATCAATCATGCTTATTCCTTGTTATACTGAAAAAGAAACCCAACATGTTTTCGCTCAAATAAAATTCTTCTGGTTAAACGAAGTTCCCAAAAATTAATGAGAATTCCTGAATGTAGTTTCCCTCGTGAATTGAACACAAAATAGTACTTCCACGATTTACTGTATAATCATTCAAATGTGACTCTTCTTGAATGAGGAAGAATGGGGCAACATGTAGTTTTTCACCCTGTTTCCGTTACATTTCGTTTTATTCCATAAACCCATCGGAAAACAGTCGGGATGCCCCCCGGCGAAAACGGCCCATGTTCCGCGAAAAGTAACCGGGGTCCCGGATGTCCTCTCCCCGGGACCGGGTGGGCTCCGCAGAATGGTTCGTTATCAATCCACAGATGAGTGAAGTGACTGACTGTTTACATGTGCAATTCTCAAGTTAATGCCAATTTCAAGTGACATCATGAAAATAAAGCTTTACATTGAGTATTGAAATATGTAAAGAAAACACAGCTCAATTCTACAGGTAAGTGTGGTGTTAATATAGCTTACAGGAAGTTAACCACATATTCATTGCTTGCATGTTATACTGACTGGAGCTTAATTACCTCCAAAGGATTTAATCAACTACAAGTCTGGAGATGGCGATGGTTCACGAGCAATGTACACGGTTTAGTCAGGTCAATATATGGAAAATACCCCCTCAATCCCCAAAAAATTGCTACAAAAGGTTTCTCAACCGATTCTGGTAGGTTTTAGTGTACTTTATAACATACTAAAAGTTTACCAAAGTATGACCCCCGGAAAAGTGTTTTTTCAAGATGGCTGCTGAAACCTTTTAATGATCATAACTCTGTAACTATCAACTCAAATTTGATGATCTTGGTGTCTATCCCTAGGTTTTGGGGGCAAAGAACACAATGAGATCATAAAAATGATGTTGGCCTATTATGTAACATCAAAATCCAATATGGCGTCAAAAATGAACACATTGTAACCATTTTTATATCACATAGCGTAAGTTAAGATTTTTTGCTGCAGCTGGGCACTTCAATTACCTGCGATCTGCTCATTACTACCTGCAGCAAATGAGCAACCTGGAGGAAAAGCACCCAGACGTTTATTGAAAGTTCCTTGATGGTTTTCACGTTGTTCGTAGGAGCAATCAGTGCTGGGCAGGGCTTAGTAGTGATCTTGTCATTGAACAAACGTTGATGAGGTCTCTAAAGAGCACTGGTGGTCTAACTCGCGGCAGTGGGATGACCGAGGACATGCGAAACCTTTGCACCTTATCTGCACCTGTAACATCCGAGTACAACAGTGCGATGCAGGATTTCACAGACCTGACCTATACTACAAGTCCGCAACACAAAGACTCAACTGAGGCACGCATCAAAAGAGATGCATCTAATCTTGAGAAAATTCGGATAAAGCTTGCAGCCTGCTCACCCTTCACATCTGATTCTACTCTGAGAAACATTGTCAACGGGATAGTGGCTGGGCCAGATGTGAATGTACATGCCTTTGAATCGGTTGGGAACAAGATCATTGAAGATATAATCGGAAAGTCGGCATTTACTTATAAACTCTAGCGGAAAGACAGAGCCCAAACCCTTGGGAATATCTCTGCTGTGAAGATTGCTCCTGGTCGTACCATTGATCCTGCCCTTCTGTTCCAGCGTTTCCTTGTGGTGTCAAGGTCAGGATATCTTTCCGTTGAAGATGTTTTGACGTGTGAACTAAGCCCCTACCCTCCAGCCCTCTTTGAGGTCAGAAACATTTTTCGAAAAGCAGACAAACCTCAGCTTGCTCAGGCAATTCGAGACCATGCTGCGGACTTATCAAGTGAGGCTGTGATGAACTCTATTCCTAAAACAGATTGTTCCGTGCTCGATGGTGGCTCTTTGCTCCATCGTTTACCGTGGAAGAAAGGCGACTCATATAATGCAATGGCTGAGTCTTATGCAGACTTCACTGTGAGACATTACGGACCAGCGACAGTGGTGTTCGATGGCTATGGTGAAGGTCCCTCCATAAAAGACAACACACATCAGAGATGAGGACAAAACCTGCACCCTATTGTTAGTTTCACTGCAGAAACAGTTTTCAGGCAAAAAGGAGGACTTTTTGTCTCGTGACAAAAACAAGGCAGACATGATTGCTCTCATCAGCACAGCACTAACTAAAAGGGGATGCCATGTCATTCAGTCACCAGGGGATGCCGACGTTGATATCGTTAAGGCAACTGTTGAACGATCCCGTCATTGCACCACAACGTTGGTCGGTGAGGATACAGATTTGCTGATCTTGCTCCTTCTTTACTCAAGAACAGACAATGAGATCATCCACTTCCGTTTTGACGCAAACATGCAGTCAAAAGAACACAAAGTGTCTCACATTAACCTGTTGAAAGACACTTTAGGAGACGATGTGTGCAATGAGTTGCTCTTTGTACATGCCTACACAGGCTGTGATTCAACTTCAAGGATTTTTGGCATCGGAAAAAAGTCAGCCTTCCGAAAATTAGTGAAATCTGATCCTGTCATGAAGTCCTGTGCTCGTGCATTCATCCTTCAAAACAAATCTCTAGAGGACATATCAGATCTTGGAAAAGACCTGATGGTTGATCTCTTTGGTGGCAAGTCTAATGATACGCTATCATCACTGCGCCATATCATTTTCACCAAGAAAGTGGCAACTGCTCAAGCATTTGTCACTCCTGAACGGCTTCCACCAACATCACCTGCAACAAGATTCCATAACCAACGTGTGTACTTTCAAATTATGGTATGGATGGGGATGGCAAATGAAATGAACCCAACTGAATTGGGATGGAAACAGGAAAATGATCAGTTAATTCCAATTATGACCCAAAACAATGCTGCCTCTTACGAACTCTTGAAAATTATCCATTGCAACTGTTTGAGGGGGTGCAAATCCTCTCGATGCAGCTGCAGACGCAATGGACTCCGCTGCACTGCTGCATGTGGCCCTTGCCAAACTGAAAACTGTGACAATCCAAACAACACTCAAGAGGTCGATACTGAGGAGGAGGATGACACTCAAAACTGAATGCTCTGAAACTTATTCTATGGACAAAGGTTGGATTTTTGTGTTACATAATAGGCCAACATCATTTTTTATGATCTTAATGTGTTCTTTGCCCCCAAAAACCTAGGGATAGACACCAAGATCATCAAATTTGAGTTGATAGTTACAGAGTTATGATCATTAAAAGGTTTCGGCAGCCATCTTGGACGGCATCTTGAAAAAAACACTTTTCCGGGGTCATACTTTGGTAAACTTTTAGTATGTTATAAAGTACACCAAAACCTACCAGAATCAGTTGAGAAACCTTTTGTAGCAATCTTTTGGGTGTTAAACTGTATATTGACCTGACTAGTTCGCCTTTTTTATTTTTTGACCTTCGAGGGGACGCCACGGGCAAACTGGCAGGAATCGGGAAAAACGTAAATGATGAAAGTTGTAGTACTCGAAGAGCACTACTTGCATACCAACTTTCATTCGAAACAGTTGAAAACCCTCGGAGCTCGATGCCCAATTTATTGATTTTTGTGACATTTTCTAAGTTCGTGACCTTGTGACGAAAATGAAAAATCGAGCTCCGGAGGGCTATGCAGGTGCCATTGGGCTAACCAAATACCGAAACCCCTGCCAGATTCGACAAACGCCCTCGGAGAAGATGAAACTTGAAATTGGCTACCCCCTAAAAACACACGTTTTTTGGGGCATGGCTCCACCCATAATGGGCGCACCATGCCCATTCTCAGGAAAACACAACTAGATCATGATATAAACCTCGCACCCTAATTTTATCAGGATCGGATCAAAACCCACGGAGCTATGCTCGGGACAGACAGACAGACAGACAGACACACACACCCATAACGAATATAGTGGTCACTTACTGACTCGTGAACCAAAAATGTTGAGGAGAATGTTAACCACTGTCGGAAGTTGTGTGGCTGACATTTCAAGCATTTGCCCTTTATCAGAGTCCTCTTTTGCTCTGACAAAGGACAAATGGTGTTCCCACCCCCTTCGAAGGATACTTAACACTGGGCACACAATGCCTGCACAGTTCTGGATGAGGACCACTCTGTGATGAAAAAGTCAAAACTGATCCTCGCCTTTTTAATGGAAATCACACCAAAGAAGGCATACAGCCACTCGAGATAAGAAGCCACAGGAAAGTTTTAGCGGTATCTGTGGGCCGCCATTACGGGGTAAATTAATGTAGGGAGAACATTTTCCATTGTACTCTTCTTCATTCCTAAACCTTCATTCCCATACCTCCATTTTCTAACTCCGCATTCGAACATTATTCCCAAACCCTCACTTTCCGACACCCTTTCTCAAACACCCATCCCCAGACCCTTATTTTCTGACACCCAGACTCAAACCCCCGTGCTAACACTTCATTCTCAAACACACATTCTCAACCACAGCTCATGAAACGAATTGAGGTGAAGGGATTTATGCCAGAGCAGGGTTTTTAACACCAACAAGATGGGATTATTCTGGAAGAGGATGCCATACCTCGTACCTTGCTCTCCATGCAGGAAAGATTGGGGTTCAAGGTAAGGTGGTTAATGATTGTGTTACCCTTCTCCATTGTGGAAATGCTGCAGGTGACTTCGTCATAAAGCTAATGTTGCTTTTCCAATCACTGAATCACCTTCCCACACTCACCCTTCCCCCACTTCCACTTCACCGCTCACTCTTTCCCCACTCCACCCTCCCTCCTCCAACAGCATCATGCCGAGCTAAGTCTTGTGGTTTGTATTTACGGCAGAGTACAGTAATTATACGTAATATTCTTACGCTCACCCACCTTGCTGTTTTGTAATATATTTAAAAAGTAAAAGTCTTGTGTTTTTGTTTGATTTACACTGTATTTATCGGATGTACATGTTCATTTCAATGTTAACATGCTTCATATATATTTTACATGTTCATTTCAATTGAGATGTGTTTATTTCTGGCTGCCATCAACCTTCTTCTCTATTTTATCAAAGCCAAGGAACGGAAACCCGCTTTTCCCATTGGCCCTTGGTTTCCACGATCGTGGTTTTAACTATCGTGGCTTTTTACAGGGACTTAACCCCCGCGATATTTGAGGGTTTACTGCATATGGATATGTATGTAAAGACCCCGAGGACTGAGAAGTCCCAGAGGACTCTGAAAATAAGAGTAAGTATGCCTTCTATTGACATATATATTTTTTGCAAGTTAATTAAAAATAAAAAGCTAAAATGTCTAACATTAACAAGTATTCAATCCGTTTGCTATGACACTCCAAATTAAGCTCAGGAGCATCCAATTTACTTTGATCATCCTTGAGATGTCTCTACAACTTGATTGGAGTCCATCTGTGGCCAATTCAATTGATTGGACATGATTTAGAAAGAAACACACCTTTCTTTACAAGGTCCCACAGTTGACAGTGCATGTCAGAGCAGAAACTCCACAATCAAGTCCAAGGAACTGTCTGTTGAACTTTAAGATACAATTGCAAGGACGCATAGAATTGAGGAAGGGAATAAAACAATTTCTAGAGTGTTGCAAGTTCACAAGAGCACAATGAGCTCCATCATTAGGGATTGGAAAGAATATGGAACTACCCAGACTCTTCCTATAGTTGGCCATCTGACCAAACTGAGCAAACAGGCAAGAAGGACCTTGGTCAGGGAGGTAACCAAGAACCTAATGTCCACTCTGACAGAACTACAGAGTTATTTGGCTGAGATGGGAGAACTTGCTGGAAGGACAACAATCTCTGCAGCACTTTACCAATGTAGGCTTTAAGGGAACGTGACCAGACAGAACCAACTCCTGAGAAAAAGGCACATGAGAGCACACCTGCAGGTTTCCAAAGGCATGTGAAAGACTGAGAGCATGAGGCAAAATATTCTGTGGTCTGATGAGATGAAAATTGAACTCTTTGGCCTGAATGCAAAAGCACTATGTCTGGTGGAAACCGAGCACAGCTCATCACCAATCTAACACCATCCCTACCGTGAAGCATGGTGGTGGCAGCATCATGCTATGGGGATGCTTTTCAGCAGCAGGAACAGGGAGACTTATGAGGATAGAAGAAACAAAGAATGGAGCCAAATGCAGGCAAATCCTTGAGGAGAACCTGCTTCAGAGTGTAAAAGACCTTCAACTGCAGTGAAGATTTATGTTCCAACAGGTCAATGACCACAAGCATAAATCCAAAGAAACACTGGAATGGCTTCAGAACAAGAATGTGAAAGTCCTTGAGTGGCCCAGCCAAGGCTCAGACTTGAATCCCATTGAGAATCTGTGGAAAGACTTGAAGATTGCTGTTCACCGATACTCCCCATCCAACTTCACAGAGTTTGAACAAATCTGTAAGGAAGAATGGGAGAAAATCCCCAAATGCAGATGTGTAAAGCTGATACAGACATACCAAGGAAGACTCGGGGCTGTAATCACTACAAAGTATTGACTCAGGGTATGGAATATTAATTGACGCAAGACCTTTCTGCCTTTCATTTTTAATTAATTTGTAAAAATTTCTAAAAACATGTTTTCACTTTGTCATTATGGGGTATTTTGTGTTGATCGGTGACAAATTTTTTTTAAATTTAATCCATTTTAAATTCAGGCTGAAACACAACAAAATGTGAAAAAGTCAAGAGGTGCGAATACTATATGAAGGCAGTGTATAAGCAGATATACTTGCACACACTCACATGGAGGTGGATACTTTGAGACCTGGGAGGGCTCCGTTCCACATTCTGAAACCCGCTTATGGAGAGAACAACCAATGACGTGAACACACGCGCATGATTGAAAAACTCTGTCTTCCGCTGTGTGGGAGGCGGGCTCATAAAAGAAAAAGGAAAAGAAGAAGAAAACATTCAAGACAGCTGTAGTCGTACCATAAAAGAACATTCACGAGAGGTGGTGGCAATGACAAGTGTCAACAAGTGAACAACCACCACAAAATACAAGACAAAACAAGAAAGCATCAGAAAACACAAAGCCTGTCCACTTTGTATTTGGAGATCTTCCATATGCCAAACAGTACCTTTGACCTCTTGACCAAATTCTTAATTTATCTTCTCTATATCCTTGCTATAATTCACGAACCAGTGTTTGGGTGTTTGTTTGTTTGTTTGTTTGTCGCACTACTCCTACACTACAGTTCTGGGTTGATTACATCCAGACTTGCTACATAGGATCAGCATGACCCCAACTAATGCATAGGGGTGTTTTTATCTTTGCTGGTGCTC
>BROF01003492.1:33197-43349 GCA_024346535.1 Eptatretus burgeri | reverse complement strand
TTTGGGGGGGGGGGGGACCAAGTCAAAAATTTAATGGCATGATCCTTGGACCATACCTAACCCCCCCCACCAAGTTTCGTCGAAATCCGTCGAGGAGTTTTTCCGTAATACTGTTCACAAACAAACAAACAAACACAAACAAACAAACAAACAAACAAACAGAAAGAGGTGAAAACAGTAACCTCCATCCATCTTCGAAGATGGCGGAGGTTAATTATAATGTCAGCAATGCTAAAATTTGAACCCAGGATGGAATTTTCTATGGAATACTGTTGGACGGCGGTCTCCTTGGGTTAACCTGAGGTGGTCCCTTTAGGTGGGTGCCTGGAATGTCCTATCCCTAAGAGAGGATGACTACCTGTCTCTGTTATCATCTGAGCTCAAGCGCTTGAACATTGGTATTGCAGCACTCTCTGAGGTTCGGCGACCGGATCGTGGCGAGATCATGGTGGGTGGTTACACCTACTATTGGTCGCTCTGATGGTTACCATGCCCAATGAGTTGCTGCAGCTGTGTCCAATAACCTGACTCCAATGATAATTGAGGTAACACCGGTCAACGAGCGTATTATGAGACAAAGGATTCGTCACTCCTTCGGTGTTGTTTCCCTGGTCTTTGTATATGCTCAGACTGAGGCAAGTGATCTCACCGTGAAGGACGCATTCTATGCTGTGCTCGGGTTGATCAGTGCCCCAGACTAGATACTCTTCAAGTCTTGGGGGATTTCAAATCATCAACTGGAACTGATAGGGATGGTTACGAGAGAGACGTGTGTTTGTCCCCATGGGTCTGAAACTGTGAACCAGAATTGCACTAAGTTCCTTGACTTTGCAAAATGTTATGGACTTCGGGTGGCTTTTGTCTCTCAAGGGACACTAGACACCATTGACCAGAGTCATAAGACCCGGCTTAATGGCAGAGCTGAGCTGTTCAGAGAGTTGAGGCATAAAATTGTACGTATGCTGAGGGTGGACAAGGAGGCCTATGTGCGAGGAATCTGTGAGGGGGTAGAGCATCACCTGTGGTCAAGTTATTCTCGTCCTGCTTACAGGGGAATTCGCACATTGTATTCGTCCAAGCCCGTCCCTTGGTGTACTGCAGTTTGAGCAGAGGGTGGTGGGCTCTTGACAGAGGAGTCCAAAGTGAAGGCCGGATGGGCCGGTTACTTTGAGCGGTTGTACCAGGCTGATCCACCAGCTGTCAAATTGGATGTCAGGTGTGTTTCTATCCCTATTGCTGACCCTCAAATAAACTGTGATCGACTTTTGTTTGTGGAAACACAGGCTGTGGTGAATCGGTTGAAATGGGGTAAAGCTCCAGGGATCTGTGGCATCCATGTTGAACTTCTCAAGGATGGTGGATATGCTGTACTCCTGTCTTTGCATACAGGTCTGTGCTCTGCCTGGAACACAGGCATCATCCCAACTGACTGGAAGAGGGGCCTTGCTGTCCCTCTCTGGAAAGGGAAGGGTGATCGCCAAGACTGCAACAACTACCGAGGGGTGACGCTGCTCTCAGTGGCGGGCAAGGTCTTTGCTCGGATTATTCTTGATAGGGTTCACCACCATCTGCTTGAGCACCAACGACCAGAGCAGTCAGGCTTTACACCAATGAGGTCAATGATTGACCATATCCTGACTCTTCGGGTCCTCAACAAATTCAGTGGAGGGTTTTGGCAGGTGCTGCTTGCAGCCGATGTTTATCTCTGTAAAGCGTTTGATTCAGTGAATCGGGATGCCCTCTGGAGGATTCTTGGTCTTCGTGGGGTGCCACCAAAACTGATCGATCTGATGTCTGAAGTATACTCCGGTGCTGAGAGTGATGTGAGATGTGGTGGTACCATCTCTAACTTATTTCCAGTTGTTACTGGAGTTCGCCATGGGTGTGTACTGGCACCCACACTTTTCAGCCCTGGTATGGACTGGATGCTGGGGAGGATGTCGGAGAGATGAAGTTGTGGTGCATCGTTTGGGAATGTCAAGATCTCTGACCTTGATTTCGCAGATGATGCAGTCATCTTTGCAGAGACTGGATATCCTTTCGGGGCCCTCGAGGTTCTGAATGAGGAGTCGGAGCCGCTGGGATTACGGGTTTCCTGGGTCAAAACTAAAATCCAGGCTTTCAATGCCATCTTGGATGCTGCTATCTTGTCTGTACCTGTTTGTGGTGAGGATGTTGAGGTCATGGAGAGATTCACTTACCTTGGCAGTGATATTCATGTCTCCACTGGCTGTGAGTCAGAGGTCAATAGACGTCTGGTTTGGGCATGGGGAGTCATGGATTCGCTGGATCATGGGGTGTGGCGCTGCCGGTACGTGTGCAGGAGGACACAAGTCCGAGTCTTCAGCTCCTTGGTACTTCCAGTCTTGCTCTACTGATGTGAGACTTGAACTCTGACCAAGGATCTGAGACGGAGACTTAATTTATTTGGTACCAGGTCTCTTCAGAGCATCCTTGGCTATCGCTGGTCGAACTTTGTGTCCAACGAGCAGTTGCTGAGAGTCTCAAATGAGATTTCTTACTTGCATAGTCCGTGAGCGTCAGCTGCGGCTGTATGGACATGTGGCTCGTTTTCCTGATGCTGATCCTGCTCACCAGATTCTCTCAGCGAGGGAGCCTCTTGAGTGGAGGAGGCCAATGGGTCGACCACGTGCCTCATGGATGCAGCAGGTTGATCGGCATCTCAAGGAGATGGGGATGGTCCAGGCATCTGCCTGGGGGATGGCCAGACAGATACCCCTGGAGTACCGGCAGAAAGTTGACGCAGCGACACGCTGCTCCGGCGCATGCTCCCACACCTGTCCTGCCCTTTTGGAAATTTAAACCGATTTGGCATCGCTACCTACCATTTCTACCAATAAAGGATCATCAGGTAATGCAAGAATGAATCATTGCAAACAGCAAGATTATTCAGTTGCTATAATATCTTCATCTCTGATCTGGTTACCTCCCATACCGAAGGTGGAAGGAGGTTGTGTTTTTACCCTCGTCTGTCTGTTTGTTACTTGGAAAAATATTTTTTTTGACAAGTATGTTCATCACTTTCATTTGTTATGGACAAAAGGTCATCATCGGCCTAATTTCTAAAATTGCCAATTTTCATCTGATTGACGGGATTTGAAGAGGATTTGCATATTTGGTCATTGAATTCAACCACCAATTATTTTTGAAGTCAAATTTGTTTTATGGATTTTGCAAGTATCACCCTTATGCGTGACATCTTTCTTGTTTGTTTGTTTGTTTGTTTGTTTGTTTATGTGCAGGATATTTCAAAAAGTTGGGGACAGATCCGGATGAAATTTTGTTGACAGGTTTGGTGTGTGACGAGGACGAATTGATTCGATTTTGGTGAAGATCCGAATCCAGATCCGGACACAAGAATTAAAAAATTTTTTTTTAAGTGATTCTTCATCATTGAGATATTGGGCCAAAAACGATATATAGCATATGATGTTTTAAAATTTTGTTGAGCCTAACATGTTCTCCTGGATCAGGCATTGCGTGGCGGAGGTATGCGCTCCACTGAGTGCCCGTCTAGTTTATCGTGAACTTGTTTGCTCGTGGAAACAAGTCCGATTAGGTCTGCCATCCTGGTGCAGTGTGAGCAGGGGGCATTGCATCACAGAGCATGCCATCTTTTGAATGGGGGACAGAGAGCCAGCCGGCTGTTATATCTGCATTTCAGGCTGTACGTGCTTTCGCAAAAAGCAGACCATTGTGGCGAAAAATATCTTCCCAGAGATTAGATGAGGATATGTATGTGAATATAAAAAAATGAACGTGAATGTTAGGTGAGATTAGGTTGTCAGATGGGGATGGTAAAAAAAAAGTATTTACAGATCGATTAAGTTAACTTGGTGTGGATATAGCATAGAAATAGTGGGCCAAATGGCATTCTTTTGTATCTCGGTTTCTTTCAAAGCATAGTCTTCTTCTTCGTTCGTATGCAACACTCGGCTGCGGGGTAGCATGATTGGCTGAGGGCACGGCTGTGCCACTGATGCAGTGCCCTCTGCTGGTTGGAGCAGCAATTTGTTGAGGGTGCAGGCGATCGCTTGCCTACCCTTCGCGAAGGACACCGTGGGATCTTTCACGTCCACCAACGAATTCTGGCAGACGGGACAGCCAGCTTAACATCCATTCGAGGGCCGGCACACACATTGATGAATCACCATGCCTGTGAAACGCCGGATGACAGTTTATAGCCGAGTCAGGATTCAAACCCAAGCCAGACAGCTTGGAGGCGAGTTTGCGTACCACTAGTTAAAGGCTTTCAAGAAAAGAAAAATATTTAAAAAAACAAACCCTGTTTTTAGTTCACCGTTGTCTCACTATTCTGCAATCACCATTAAAATGGCAAGTCTGAAGATGACAATGGTTCACGAGCGGTATTTGACTATGTAGATTGTTTCAGAAGTCAAAGATGAGACAATGTGATAATTTTTGACCAAGTTATAATTAATTATAGTGGCCTTCAATCAACAGCTGCAAAATGTCGAAAACCCAGTTTCGTTCAACAACTTTAAAAATTTGACCTTTGCATAACCTTTAAAGGTCAGAAAACAATGTTATGGACATTAAAATAAGGAAACAGGATACGTGCTATAGCTTATTGGAGTTAGTTCGTCGAAAAAGGTCGAAAACCCGGTTCGAGTCCCACAACTTTGAAAATTTGACCTTTAAAGGTCAAAGGTAAAAGGTCAAGGACTATGACCTTTGGTGAAAAACTTCCTCTGGAACATTCCAGGTACAATATAACGTCATATAGGCTATATGGCATTTCGCACTCCTCGGATTATCCATACTTTGATGAAATCAGCGTTAAAACAAACTTGAAGGGGGCGCCATGGGCAAGGTGTTCGAGATGGAGCAAAATGGTTTCAAGACTTTAGGTGGGGAATGACCTCAAGATTATGCAGAAAAATATTGTCATTGTAGCTCTCAAAGTTTGGGCGGTCGTATGATTTTTACGTCAAAATTCGCAATTTTCTAGGTTTTTGACCTTGTGACCTTGACTTGGGACAAAAATGAAAAATCGGACAACGACAAGTTATAGAAAATTGATTTTGCTATTCAAATACTGAAGAACCAATTCCATTCAGTCAATTTCCCAGGAGAAGATAGATTATTAATCCGACTACCCCCTAAAAATGGCTAACTTTTTGGGCGTGGCTCCGCCCACAATGGGCGTAGCATGCCCTCATCCAGGAAAACACAACTCGACATTGATATCGAACACATAACCAAGTTTCATCAAGATCGGATCAAAGTCCACGGAGTTATGATCTGGACAGACAGACACACAGACAGACACACAGACAGACAGACAGACAGACACACAGACAAACAAGCCGGTAGGCAACATGGGTGGTCGCGATATAATTGCATACTAGTCATAGTGTTTGACGGATCGGGCTGAAATTTTTTGACAAAGAGGTTGCTTATAGTGTGCATAAAAGCACTGAAGCCAATTTTTGATTTTCGAAAAAATATATATATATATAAATATTTTTCGGATTTTTTCAAAAATTTTAAAGTCGCGTTGCTAGGCAACGGTGACGTCCATAGCAATGGTGCTCAAAAGCATACAACTAGATCCTGGTACGAACCCACCAGTCAGGTTCCATCAAAATCGGTTGACTCCTCTGGCCTCCAGAGATGTCCATTACATTCAAACAAACAGACAAGCCGGAAGATGACATGGGTGGTCGCGACATAATTGCATACTAGTCATACAGTTTTTGACGGATCGGGCTGAAGATTTTTGACAAAGAGGGTGATTATAGTGCGCATAAAAGCCAGAAAGCCGATTTTTGATTTTCGAAAAAAATCAATTTTTTAAGATTTTTCAAAAATTTCAAAGTCCCGTTGCTAGGCAACGGTGGTGTCCATAGCAACAGTGCTCAAAAGCATAGAACTAGATCCTGGTATGAACCTCCCTGTCAAGTTTCATCAAAATTGGTTGACTCCTCTGGCCTCCAGAGCTGTCCATTACATACAGACAGACATACAGACAGACGGAAAAAGTGAAAATAAGGGTACTCTAGTGACCATCCAAAAAATAAGGGTACTCTAGCTACCACCCAACAAACGTACATACAGACAGATGGAAAAAGTGAAAATAAGGGTACTCTAGTGACCATCCAAAAAAAAGGGTACTCCAGCTACCACCCAACAAACATACATACAGATGGAAAAAAGTGAAAATAAGGGTACTGTAGTGACCATCCAAAAAATAAGGGTACTGCAGCTACCATCCAACAAACATACATACAGATGGAAAAAAGTGAAAATAAGGGTACTGTAGTGACCATCCAAAAAATAAGGGTACTGCAGCTACCATCCAACAAACATACATACAGATGGAAAAAGTGAAAATAAGGGTACTCTAGCGACCACCAAAAAAACATAAAGACAGATAGAAAAACTGAGAATAAGGGTAGTCTGGCGACCATCCAACAAGCCGGTCGGCAACATGGGTGGTCGCTATATAATTGCATACTACTCATAGTTTTTGACGGAGCGGGCTGAAAATTTTTGACAAAGAGGTTGATTATAGTGCGCATTAAAGCACGGAAGCCGATTTTTGATTTTAGATTTTTTTTATTTTTAGGATTTTTCAAAAATGTCAAAGTCCCGTTGCTAGGTAATGGTGGCGTCCATAGCAACGGTGCTCAAAAGCATACAACTAGATCATGGTATGAACCTACCAATCAAGATTCATCAAAATCGGTTGACTCCTCTGGCCTCCAGAGTTGTCCATTACATACATCCAGACAGACGGAAAACCTGAGAATAACGGTGGTCGAGCGACCACCCAACAGACAGACACACAGACATAACGAATATAGTGGTCACTCTGGCTGGTGCTCGTGAACCAATTTTGTCAGTCATAAGCTCCGGCATGTGTTTGAATGGACTTGTTGGCAGGGTCTCCTCAACTTCTTGCCGGTGCTTTCTCCAATTCCCAGCACTCCCTTCCAGCCAACTGTCCAACAAATGAACAATGCTATTATGAGTACTGTACTTTGTTAGCTCCATGAGGCAGAGCCTGTGAAGGAGGCACAAGGGAGTGTTTTGTCCACACATGCACCTGTTTCTCAGTGCACCAGCATGGCCGTTATTGCATCAATCGCGGAATGAGAAGCCCCTCGATTCAAATTCAAATCTTGATAACGGTGTCCGCAGTCTCGTTGACTCTAACCTTCGGATCACAACAACATCGTCCACTTCAAGGTAGATTACAACGAGTCACGTTTTCATGCGAATCACGTCTTTAAACGCTGACATCTCGTTAAAAAACCCTTGCAGCCTTTCCTTCAGGGCGGCAGTGCTGCCTCGAAGCAAGGAATGCACTCGGTGGTTTGCCATTGCCTTGGTGAACCGTTAAAAATCTTCGGGGAAATCTTTTGAATCATATCCGTCAGGGTTTCGTGTGAATCTGACCGCAGGCAAATAAATGACATTTCTCATTGGCTTGCCATTTATTTAGCTGTTTACATTTTACTTTATAACAACACAAGATGGAACGCATCGTGTTTTTGAACAAACGGTGCAGATGGCTTTATTATTGTTTAAGAAAACGATAAGGCAATCCGATGGAAGTCTCATTACCTGGCATCTATCCTAGTGCAATAATCACCGAGGAGTCTTCGCAATCTCAAGGTAACCGTTACACAGCTGTTACCGCAGCATCAGCCTGTTTGTTTCTGGCTCAGGTGTTTAGTCTAAGCTCTGTGCAGCTCCCCCCCCCCCCCCAACACAGTAGGACAAGTTAAGAATACACACAACAGTTCAGACTTGAATGTAAATGGGGTTCGCAAGCAGAGAAAGCTCTCATTCTCCATCAAGATAAATTTAAGAGAGGGGTGATGTGGGGGAGGGAGAGGGGCACAAAAAAAAAACAGGAATGACGTCACAATCTCCCCTCGTTTCAGGAAGAACTTAATATTTACATTTCAAACTGATTTGTATGGAAGTTAGGAATTGTGTATGTCCCCCTACTGGGGATGAGGATTTTGTGTATGCCCCTTTCTGGGGAGGATTTTCTGTCTACCCTCACCCCCTATCAGGAAAATTAATTTTTACCTCGAACACCTTCGGTGGAAGGAGGTTATGTTTTCACCCCTCTCTGTCTGCTTGTTACTTGCAAAATCGAAGATATTTCAAGTATATTGGTCAATCGATTTTGTTACTTTGTCTGTTTGGCTCCAACAGGTCACAATTTTAAACCGATCTTCACGAAACTTCACCACATGGTAGAGTTTGTCGTAAGGAAGAAGCCTCTTGTTTTTGAGGTCAAATGGTCAACATAAGCCCAAGGTCAACAACTAAGGTTGTATTTCTAAAAGCCACAAATTTTATCCGATTGACTTGAAATTTTAAGGGGATATATATATATATATATATATATATATATATATATATATATATATATATATATATATATATTTCAGGTCACTGAGTTCAATCACCAATTATTTTGTAGGTTCACATAGGTCAAAAGGTCAACATATGCCAAATTTCTAAAATTGTAAATTTTCATCTGATTCACTTGAAATTTGAAGAAGAGTTCCATATTTGGTGATTAAATTCAACCACCAATGATTTTTGAGGTCAAATTTGTTTTTTGGATTTTGCAAGTGTCGTGCTTGGCATGACATCTTCTTGTTTGTCTCTTTGTCAATCGCCTCCAGGTCACAAGTTTTAAACCGATCGTCATTAAACTTTACCAAGTTGTCGAGGTAGTCTCAACTGAGAAGCCCATTGATTTTGAGGTCAAATGTCAATGGTAACCTTGAGGTCACATTTCTAAAATCGTCTTTTCATCTGATCGACTTGAAAGTTGAACAAGATTTGCATATTGCATCACTGAATTGGGAAACCATCTATTTGGGGTCAAAAGGTCAAAGGTCAACTCAAGGTCAAACTTCTAAAGTCATCAATTTTTATTTGAAAAGTCATCAATTATCATCCGACTGACTAGAAGATTAAACGGAAATCGCATAGTGCATCACTAAATTGGTAAACCAAATATTTTTGAGATGAAAAGGCAAACGGCCAACTCAAGGGCAAACATCTAAAATCATCAATTTTCAACTGAAAAATTGTCAATTTACATCCTATTAACTTGAAAGTTGAACAGGATTTGCACAGTCCATCCCTGAATTTGGAAAGCAACTATTTGGGGTCTGATGATTTTAGAAATCTGTTTGTTTACAAATGCACGAGACAGGGTGAAGTGAGAAGAGGAAGAAAAATAAGGATAGTGAGGGAGATATTTCTGGGGTTGCAGCAGGTGCCTTGTGGCTGCAGCAGGTTGATCGGCATCTCAAGGAGATGGGGATGGGCTAGGCATCTGCCTGGGGGATGGCCAGACGGAGGCCCCTGGAGTACCGGTGGAAAGTGGATGCAGCGACGCGCTGTTCGAGCACATGCTCCCATACCTGACCTGATCTGAAGGGAGATAAACAATGGTAAGGGTTGTGAGAGAACTGCGAAGGGAAAGGAAACAAGTTTTGGAGGAAGGAAGAATAATGGGAGGTAAGAGTAAAGGGATCAGTAAGGTAAAAGAGTAAGGGAAGGTGTGGTCAGAGTAAGGGAGGTCATAATAAGGGAGGTCATAATAAGGGAGGTCAGTTTAAGGTGAGGTCAGATTACTGTGATGTCAGAGTAAGGTAAGTCAGAGTAAGGGAGGTCAGAGTAAGGTGAGGTCAGAATAAGCAAGGTCAGATTACTGTGATATCAGAGTAAGGTGAGGTCTGAGTATGAAGCATACTTGGGTGAGGGAGGACCAATATTTGTGGACGCAATCAATAGATGGCCCCTTATAAAGCCACTCATCTTGAATAGCTGTGTCCAGAAGGATAAATTATGTATTATAAAGATTAAAATTTTGATTAAGTACTCAAGTATTTCCTGTATCTATCTTTGCTTAAAATTCGAGGTGAATGCAGTTTTTGTTGTTTTTAGCTCGCCTGTTCGAAGAACAGAGAGCTATAGCGATACCCCCGGCGTGAGTGTCAGCATCAGCGTGAAAATGTTAAATTTTTTGTATTACGGAAAAACTCCTCGACGGATTTCGACGAAACTTGGTGGGGGGGGTTAGGTATGGTCCAAGGATCATGCCATTAGATTTTGGACTTGGTCCCC
>BROF01003491.1:139394-152135 GCA_024346535.1 Eptatretus burgeri | reverse complement strand
GTGCACACCTTTACAGGTGTAGGGAGAAGAAAAGGGAGAACATTGTTTAAAGAGCACAACACAAACCTGACAACAACAACCAGCCATCTGTCTCTATCTGTATGTATGTTTTATTTATTTATTTATTTACTTGCAAGCAAATACAACCTGTCGCTTCACTGATGGTAGTGTGAAGGGAAGGGGGTGGAGAAAGAGAAAGGGAGAGAGAGGGGGGAGGGTAAGCGAGGAGTGAGTGAGGAAGGGCGGTGGAGGTGGGGAGAGCAACTCCCAACCAAAACGTTGCTCTCTACTGCAGGAGGGAGGATGTAGGGATTTGTGGGGTGTTCGATGAACAATCCCCGATGTCCATCATGTTTTACTCTTTTTGATGAGACCACGTCACGGACACCGCCGCACCATGCATACAATCCCCCGTCCCTGCCAAAGCTACCTACCAGAACTGCCAATATCCATGTACTCTACCCTTCTATCCCCAATGCTTTGAGGTATCTATTCCATGTATTAACTACTCTGAGTGAAAGACCCTATAAGCTTGGTGTTGGCTTCGTGGTTAAGATGGCGGCTTGGGATCCTTGGGTCCTGAGTTCAAGCCCCGTTGCCCACTTAATTGATATACACCAGGAGGTTGACTCAACCTCTCATCCTTCTGAGGTCGGCAAAACGAGTACCAGAGTACTGGTAAGGGGGCCACTGCATCAACGGCATAGCCGCGTCCCAACCAATGATGCAACCAGCAGCCACAGGCTGCACTCGATAGAGAGAGAGAGAGAGAGAGAGTGAAAGACCCTTACCTTATTACTGTCTTAACTCTCGAGCGATGGCTTCGCGTTCATTCTGCTGAAAAACTCGTGTACACGTATTTTGTCGATGCCCTTCATCATCTTCAACATCGTCATCATATCCCTTCGTAACCGCCTCCTTTCTCATGTATAAAGCCCCCGTCTTCCTTCAGCTGCTCCTCATAGCGGAGTCTCGCTCATATAAGTACTGCAACTTATCTTGACGCTGATCCCTCTCCATGGTAGCTTTGTCCTTCAGATATGTTGACCAAAACTCGACGCGATTAGAGGTCATAGAACACTTTACCCCCATGCGGTCTTGAAAAAGGACTTGCAAAGGAGTCTGAAACCTGGACCAATAATTATTTTGGGATTCCTACACAGGCCTAGCGCTCACAAAAAAATTACATCGACCTCTTCTGTAAATACGCTTGCTCACGCCACACTGCGCTATAAGCGATTCCGATTTTTGAAATGTGTCCATTTTCGATTTTCAAGACATGTTTGAGACATATAACTCCCCCCTCCCCCTCACATACACACGCACTCTTTTTCTAGGGCCAGCCATTATTCAAAGAAAGATGTAGGGATGGTTTCACTTGATCATTTCTTGTGACCATCTCCACATTGTTTGCATAGTTTTTGGAGGAACATCCCAATACATCCTTTTACATTTTTAGTCCCCCTACCGGTTTCACAGGAGGGACTATCAGTTTGCTCTCCACCTGTCTGTCCCACCTGTGGTTTTTCTGACTTTTTTTTTTTGTCTTTGTTGTTTTGGCTTATTGGTTCGGGTGGTGGGCTTGGGATCCGAGGATCCTGAGTTCAAATCCCGCTCAGCTGTTTAATTAAAATGAAGTGGGGTTAACTCTGCCTGCCATCCTTCCGAGGTCGGCAAAAAATGAGTACCAGCTTGCTGGTATCCTGTGTCGGAGCGGCGACCCATCCAGGATTGTGTCCAACAGCCCAAGAGACTGCTCAGGCAGCACCAACGCTCTGCACAGAGTGTGGTCCCAATGGATGGAATGGTAGGGGACTTGTATTGCAAAGCAATTCTCGCTCTTGGTTTGTGTGTGCGTGCGTGCATTTTATGTCTGATCATTATAGAATCAAAAAACGAGGCCAATCTCCAAATTAAGTGGGGCTGGGGCATCCAAGGTCGAGTCATTGGCACAAAATAATCCTCCCACCACCCTCCCCACAAGGAGATGTACACGTGTCACAATGCATTTTGTTTCCTGACCCCTGCTGGAGAGATGGGGGATTACGAGCCACGGCACAAGATATATTTTCCTTACCTCCCCCAACCCCTCGAGATGGGTATTTATCATCGTACAAAAAGGATAACGAGCCAAGACGCAGTCGATGCTGAATCCCCCAAGAAGTAGCTATACACATGACTTACAAATACAGTTGCTACTCGTGCTCTGAAACGTGTCAACCTTTGCTAATTAGAAGCAATTCGTTGGGAATGAAATTGCAATGAAGTTTGGAATATACTATTCATTCGGTAATACTTTGACACTGTGATTATATCATAGACCGAGTTGGAAAACATTTGGCTCGCGTGTTTGAAGACAGTTCCTGTTGCCCTTTTTTTGACCAAATCCCCATTCAATTAACTTCACTCAGATTTCCACTCCTCCCCCAATTAAACGCTGGGTGGAGCAATTAAATGGGATCTACATATAATAAACATTGGATCGAATATAGCCCAAAGGCCATTATATGCAATTTTACAACATTGAGGCTTTGGTTACCTTCTGCCAAAGGACGGCATAGGTTCTTCGGCTGGAGCGAGTGACAGCTTCCCCAGAAAAAAGTCGACCATTATTCTTTGAACTGATCTAAGCAACACCTCCTGTAGCTGCAGAAAGAAAATCTTTGCCATAAGGAAGGCGCGACTAAACTATTAATAGCCAAAACACGGGCCACACTGGAAAGGTGAGTGAGGGCCTTCTTCCACAGACCACGTTTTTCATGTTATAAAATGTCCCATTCTAATTTTTAGCTCACCTGGAACGTAGTTCCGGGGAGATTATGGGATGGCTCGTCCCCCAAATGGAATTTGGATTTGCCCCCCAAAATAGTTATTTGCTACATTGGTTCATTGGTACATTTTGCTGATTCTGTCGCACGTTAATTTCCTCCTCAGTATTATTATTCCATCAGATGATTGCCCCTATTTTTTAGAACATGGCCTGAAGATCCAATAAATACACCACGTGGTGTGTGGTCTACCTCATGGTCACTCACATTCGGTGGAGGAGTTTGTGAAGTTTGTGACTGCTGCATTGCTACCTTGAAGACTCCATAGGTGTCAAAACCATCGAAGTTGGGCACAATGACAACACGAAGCAAATCTGTCTGCTGAGAGATTCTACAGATGTCCTCATTTGTCAGACGGTCCCAGTACAGTATCATCCGTTTCGATCTTGTGGCCTTCATATCAAAGCCATCGATGTGTGCCTTGAATATTGCTGTACGTGTCCAGGTATTCTTTCCATTACGGAATACTGGTGTGAAAACTTTATTTCAATCGATCATTTATTTGCATCCCCCGATCCTTCCCTATCTATCCAAATTGATCCTCTCCAATGCAGCTAACTAATATTACTTTTGACTTGTACTACTTGTCATAAGGTTCATTGATAAATCCGGTATCAAGCTAATTGTAGCCGACAAAAAAGTTGCTGTCGTTAATGGCTTCCCTTTGTTTTAATTGGCGTTATCGTGTATTCGTAAATGAAGGAATTTTTTTGAATCGTTATGATTGGCAAAATTCACGTCACAAAAATAAATGGTAACCTGCAACTTTAGAACACTGCACTGCTGTCACAACGACACACACGACTCCGTGTTAAGAATATTCACACATAAGGTTCACAGATCATTTATGGCACACAAATTCAGTTCATCATTTCACTTTCCACACTAAAACATTGTCTTCAAAGCTGCACGTTAACATTCTTTCTCAGTCCTACTTCCTGAAACTGACTTTCTTTTTTTTCTTCTGAATTATCTTCACAGGCAAACGGGAGAATCTCATTGCAAGGTTTTCCTGCACCTCACGTTCTCACGCCTTCAACACCAAGGCTGCATCAACGAGACACAGGAAGAGGCACCCACCAGTTTCGAGTGACGGAGAGGACAAATGCACCGATTATTCTTCTCGTACCTGTTATAACACCACATTGGTGAACCACACTGTGATTCAGGCAAAAGAGAGACCATATACCTGCGGCGTGTGTGGTAAGGGATTTAGTTTCTCATCAAATTTGAAGAAGCACGGGCGAATTCACACAGGTGAGCGTCCTTACGTGTGCACAGTATGCGGCAAGCGATTCACTCAGTTATCGCACTGTCAGATTCACGTGCGGACTCATACGGGTGAGCGTCCTTACACGTGCACAGTATGCGGCAGGCGATTCACTCAGTTATCACACTGGCAGATTCACGTGCGGATTCATACGGGAGAGCGCCCCTTTTCTTGCAGCGTTTGTGTGAAGACGTTCTCAGACAGATCATGCTTACAAAAGCATGCACGCACCCACATCGAAGGATGCAAATATATTTGTGAGGTTTGTGGAAAGAAGTTCTCCTCCTCTTCAATTTTGAAGAATCATGCTCTTCTCCACACAGGGGAGGAGCCACCTCCCTGTAGTAAAGGGGAGAAGCCATATACCTGCACTGTGTGTGAAAAGGAATTCAGATACTCGTTAGAATGGGAAAATCACATGAGAATTCATACGGTGGCGTACCCATACAAATGTCCTGTATGTGGGAAAGGATTCAATTGGCCATCATGGTGTCAGATTCACCTGCGCATTCACACAGGAGAGCGTCCATACGCATGTGCTGTGTGTGGGAAAGGATTCGCTCAGTCGTCTTCATGGCATAGTCACCAGCGTGTTCACACGGGAGAGCGCCCATACACTTGCAAAGTTTGTGCAAAGACATACGCATCTTCATCATCTTTAAAAATTCACACACGTGTCCATACAGGGGAGCGTCCGTATAGTTGCACAGTTTGTGCAAAGAGGTTCAAAGTTTCCTCAGCTTTGAAAAGGCATGCACGTTTCCATAAATGGAAAAAAAAATAATCAGAGTGCACTTGGGAGAGAAACCGTACAAGTGTTCTGTGTGCAGCAATGTATTTGCTCATTCAGCGAGTTTGTTTAAACATAAAAAAATACACACTGGAGAAAAGCCTTACACATGTTCCATATGCAGCAAGGGATTTGCTCGTTCATCAAATTTGTATCAACATCAAAAAATACACACCAGAAAGAACAGTACTCCAAGAACATTCAAATGGAATTTGGCTGAGATAAATGTGCTAAGTTCATATTCATAGCAGGTAAACCAACAAAAGCGGACAACAAATTTGACCGAAAAACAATGCATCTTACAAATATTTCAGAGTTGGACACGTTCATCAAATCTGTGACAAACAAATGCGTGAAACCATTTTAAATATATCCAGTGTTGACCTGAGGAACAAAATCGAAGCTATAAACCAACTCGCAGTGCCAGTGTTAAAAAAAAAACAGTTGCGGAATAATAAACAGGTAAACAGAATTATAAACAGGCAACAAATATCAACAATTTTTTGCTGTTATACGAGCTTCGATATTGTGTATATAAAAATTTTAATTATAAATTGAAATCAAGACAATTTTATATATACAGGCCACAATCAGTAATCAACATGTTTGATACCAAAACAAGGAAATTACTCACTATTGACGAAATGTTCTGCAAAAACCAGTGCAACCTTAGAATTTTCTGCCGAGAAGGTGGTGGTCTGAACTCAACCAAGTGCATAGAAGGATGACTGGAAGATTGGGCTGAGTACGTAAGAAGCTCAACAGACAACAAAATTCAATTTATACCTGAACATGAGCAAAATCCAGAAAAGGTATCTCTAACTCCCCTTGCAAATAATTTCCAAGAACAGTTGTGAATAGAAGATGCTACACTTGAAATCAAAACAGTTGCAGATAGAGATTCCCAATAAATGCAAGGAAGACAAAGGCAAAGCATAAAAGATAATATCAACAAATATACACCAATAACAGAATTGGGAGAATGACAGAAGAGCAGCTGTGGTTAAAAATATATATATATATATATATATATATATATATATATATATATATATATATATATATATATATATATATATATATATCGATATTTAAAAGACCTCACTTGAGTGGTTAAGAAAAGATGAGCTTAATTGTGATGGAGAATGAGTCCTAATAAATGCCTTTGAGCAAGGACTCTACACCGATGGCTCTAAGAATATCACAGGATTGAGTCAAACAAGCAAGTGGAAGCTCTGCAAGGAAGAAACAGAAAGCACCAATCACCTTTTATCAGGATGTAAAAGAAAAATACTCTTCTCAGAACAGCTGTACATACAAAAACACAACAATGTATGCAGAATAATCCACATCCATATCTGTAAAAAACCTCAATGTCCCAGTCCCAGAAAAATTATGAAAACATGACTTCAGAGCAATGAGTTGAAACCAAGGACATTGTTCTCATTTGGGACCAAACCATCTCATCCAATGTGAACATAGAAAATAAAGCATTGCGATCATACATACAACTCGGACACAAAAAGGAAACGACTGCATTTCTCGACAAGGTGTCAGTACCAAGTGAATTTGATCTAAATAACACGGAAGTCAGAAAAATGACCCCATACAAAGACCGCTAAAATGAAGTCAAAAGAATCTACTGTCGTGGCCAAAAAGATTGGCACCCTTGCACGTTTTTCAAATAATGCACCATTTCTTCCACAAAATTGTTGAAACTAAAAACTCTTTTGGTATCCACATATTTATTTATTTGGTTTGCAGTAGAACAAAACAAAAAAGCTGAAAAAAGTACTAAATCTCAGCTTATTCCACACAAAAATCCTAAAATGACCTGAATGATATTATTGGCACCTTTTAGAAGTTGTTATAAATAATTAGATTTCAAGCAGGTGATTCTCCTTTACTTTGGAATTGAACTCACCTGTGGTGAGTTGCAGGTGCCTGCAATATAAAAAATTCACCCATTCAACCAGTTTGAATTGAGAAAAGGAGCCATTCTGCTGTTTTGTGTCACTGTGTGTACCACAATGAGCATGGAGAAAAGAAAGAAAACCACAGAATTGTCTGCGGACGTCAGGCACAACATTGTAGCAAAGCATTGGCAATCTCAAGACTACAAGTCCATCTCTAGAGACCTTGATGTTCCTGGGTCCACCGTACGGAATGTTATGAGGAAGTTTACGGCCCATGGCACTCCAGCCAACCTCCCTGGACGTGGCCGCAAGAGAAAACTTGATCGAAGATTGCAGTGAAGGATTGTTAGAATGGTGGAGAAAGCACCTCGATCAACTGCCAAACTGATTCAAGCTGACCTTCGGACACAAGGTACGACAGTTTCAACTCGCACCATCCATCGCCAACTCAATGAAAGGGGGTTCTATGGTAGGAGACCCAGGAGGACCCCACGGCTGAGAGACATAAGAAATCCCGACTGGAGTTTGCCAAAGCACACCTGAACAAGCCAAAATCCTTCTGGGAGAATGTCCTGTGGACAGATGAGACCAAATTAGAGCTTTTTAGGAAAGCATATCATCTCTATGTTTGCAGAAAACAAACTGAAGCCTTCAATGAAAAGAACACCTTCCCTACAGTCAAACATGGAGGAGGTTCAGTGGGTTCCTGTGCTGCCTCTGACTCTAGGTGCCTTGAATATGTGCATGGCATCATTAAATGAGGAGATTACCAAGCCAAGGGTCTTGCAGCAGAACAACACACTTAAAAATGCACCCAGGAATGGCTCAAGACAAAACGCTGGACTGTTCTGAAGTGGCCAGCAATGAGTCCAGATATAAATCCCATTGAACAACTGTGGGGATATCTGAAAACTGCAGTTGGGAGAAGGCACCCTTCAAATCTGGGAGAACTGGAGCAGTTTGCACAAGAAGAGTGGACCAAACTTCCAGTCGAGTGGGAAATAGGAAGCGCTTGACTGCAGTTATTTTGTCAAAAGGCTGTGCTACCAAATATTAAGTCTCGGGTGTCAATAATTTTGTCAATGCCATTTCTTTATATTTTCTGATTAAAAAAGATATATTAAGTTCTGAATCAAAAACAAAGGTTCTGTAATATTAACAGTGAAATAAATAATTGTGAACACCAAATACTTTTGTCAATTTCAACTTATTTTTCAAGAAAATTGTGAGTACTTTGAAAAAAGTGCAAGGGTGCCAATATTTTTGGCCACGACTGTTCCTGATGAAGAGTGCGGAAATTGTGCCAATGATTGTTGTTGTTGTACAGCCCCGGACAGTAATCTCGCACAGGCCTGCGGCACGAAGATAGCCTATCAATCTCCCAGGAGTGGCCTTGTGATCCCCCACATTCAAGATGGTGTTTCCCCACCTCCGTGAAGCCAAGGACACTCGATAGAGACAGACAGAGAGAAAGAGGGAGTGGGACGGTCCATGGGGACCGATCAGTGTTCTGGCCAAGGTCTCGCTGCCCCTCATCCCCATTCAAAGCACATTTCCCCCACCCCCAATTATACTCTGCATTTCCTTTAAAAAGAACCCTCAGAGAGAACCTTCATTAAATCACCATCCTCGACAAACTGCTCATACTTGCTGGATGATTCCATAATCAGAAGTAACTGGACATTTCTCATGCCCTGGCCATCTTTGCCATCTTTCTATCGAGGTTAATGTCTTAACTACAACATTATAACTTGTTACTTTTTTACACTAACCTTTCAGCAGAAACGTCCCTCTTCAACAAACATTGCGCAATCATATATAACAAGCAATTTTTCCGTATCAAATTGTCGACATAGAACAGGCACTGGTAAATAATTTCAGTTTTTTAAAACCTGGTTGTTTTGAACCATATCCAGACTCGGAATTCAAAGAAGTTAATACGGAGGAGGCTGAAGCATCAGATATTCGGACATATTGGTTTGACCTTTGAGGTAGAGTCAGGCCAGCTGTCCAGCTATGGGTGTAAAGCAGTGGGATAGAGTCAGGGCAGCTGAACACTGACACATGTCTAATATGTGATATTTTCTAAGTTTAAAAAGGGCATAAGTCTGAAAAATTGACGAAACGTCCTGAAACTTGAACTTGTTCTGTAACTTATTATAATAAAGCCATGTACCAAGTTTCAGTTGAATGTGTTACAGGTATGGGGGAAAAAGTCTGAAAAACCACAAGTGGAACGGACAGACAGCAAACGTATAGAAACCATTTGGTGACGAATAAAACGACACAAATGTGTTTTATAAATGTATTCAGTCAGGCACGTATTTACAAACTTTGTACAGGGCACGTATGCATTCCCCTTATCCCCTAATCGACTTTCGTGCCCTCGGATCCTTATTCAGTCATTTATCAACTTTACATAAACTTTTGTTTTTTTTTATGTTGAAGGCTCCAGTCACGGATTAAATAGTCCTCATCGATGCCAGGCCATAAATCAAAGAACTGCATTGATAGAAACGTGAAGAAAGAGAGAATTGTCTAAGAGTTTTTGAGGAAGTCAAAAATCTGCTTTTTGAAAAGGGGAAGGTCATAAGTGTTTGGGAAGACGTGAGAAGGTAAAGAGTTCCAGAGTTTGGCAGTGGAGGGGGAAGAAACAAACCTTGTAATGGCCCACCCTTGAGTTTCCAATGGTCACACAATAACCATGCGATGTAGTGGCTTGTCGAGTATTACGTGGTCTTGCCAATGAGTTCTTGGGAGCAGAAACCGATGTAATATCTGCAGAAAGAGAGCCTACCTAGCGGCGTAATTAGAGCGGGTCGAGTTTTGAGGTCAGATTGGTGGAGTTGACAAGTTGGATTACTTTGGATTCAATTCTGTCCAGTAAGTATGTGGAGCTGGAATCTCCCCAGATGTGAGAGCAGTACTCCGTACAAGGACGAATCAATCCTTAAAATCGTTGAAGCAACTGGTCAGAGGAGAAGAATCTTCGACATCTGAACAGGACTAATTTCTTCGAGGCAGACTGAGCTCCATGCGTAATGTGTGGATTCCAGGATAAATTTGATGTTAGAGTATATGGTGTAATTGTAGAGCTTTCAAAGGAGATTGGAGAATTGTGTGTGTGTGTGTGTGTGTGTGTGTGTGTGAGAGAGAGAGAGAGAGAGAGAGAGAGAGAGAGAGAGAGAGAGAGACTGTGAGACTGAGAGAGAGACTGTGAGACTGAGAGAGAGACTGTGAGACTGAGACAGAGACTGACTTTTAACTTTTATGTCCTTTTATTACAAAAAAGTATAAAGGGTAAAAATTCAATGCAACAAAGCAAAGGATTCTATACAAGAGTGGAAAAAAAAGAAGAGAAGAAACCAATTCAATTTTCAAGTAATTGATAAAGCATTGATAACAGTTTATACACAAGGAACACCCCCAAAAAATACATTAGAGAGAGGAGAAGATGATAAGAAGAGAGAAAGCAACACAGGCTCCACACGTACCGCCAGAGACTGAGCAACAGCCCCTTGCGTTTGCACGTGCATGCCGAAAGAAAGAGAGAGAGAGAGAGAGAGAGAGAGAGAGAGATCGAGTTTTAGAAGCATTAAACTTAAGTTGATTGCATTTGCCCCACTGGGAGATCTTGTCCAAATCCGAATTTCAAGAGGTGGCCGTGATGAAACGAGATGTCGATCGAGTGAGGGAAGACGGAGCAGATGGGAAAGCCGTGGATTTATAACGATAAGCGAAAGCAAAGGTGAAGTTGCTTAAAATCCGTCGTGCATGAAGTAGCTCGAGTTTGATGAAGATCGACGATTAAGGAAGGGGGTAATACTCTCCTCTCACAGCTGTGGAAAGAGGGATCGGGGTGTGTTCCATTCGCAAACGGCTTGCTTGATTCAAAGTGCTCAAGGAAGCAATGCAATGGACAAAGCAATATGGCGGCCCCAAATGAGAGTCGTGCTGTGGTGGTTCCCATGATGAGGTGTGTGGGCGCCATGTTGGTTGGCAACCCAAAACAAAGCCACTAATGAGAGCCGTGCTGTGGTGGTTCCCATGATGAGGTGTGTGGGCGCCATGTTGGTTGGCAACCCAAAACAAGGCCAATAATGAATGTAACCTTCCATTGAGGTAAATTAAAATAACGACATCAACGTGCTGGATTGCAGAGTTACTGATGCTATCGTTGCTCGGAGTGACAACCAACATGGCGACGAGCACGGATTTGTGGGATATATCTCTGAAAACCCTCCATTTGAAGGGTAAAATAAATAAATGGAGAGTCAGAAGGGGGAGCGCCCCACCGAGCTTATCTATAAACTTTCCACTGGTGCATTTTGTGTGAGGTATTTTTTTTTTTTTTAAATATATTTGTCGATTTTAAAAATTAGGAAGAAAAGTAACAATAAAAGTGTGAAATGAACGTTTCAACATCGTCCTTTGTGAGTATAATTTAACAAATCACCACCAATCGTTTTGAATCGGACAACGACGGCCATTTTGCACGCATAATTGGGGGACGTTCCGTTAGCGAGCAGCTTGCTTCATCGCTTGCTCCGCTTGACAAGCAGCTTGCAAAGCGGTTGCTACGGAACGGATAATCGTCCGTTGCTCGATTTTTAAAAACCGCAGGACGTTATTCCAGCCTCCTCTGAATTCCCTCCTGCGTCTCCCCTTTCACACCGTCGACGTCGGCGAGTCGCGGACTGAGGTAAAAGCGCGGGAAGCTCGGCGTGAGAGAACAAACGGCGCGCGCTGTGCACGACCAGGCGCTGTGACGTCATTTCCTCCCTTTCTGCTTTGCTCTGTATTGTCTCGTCCTCCACGTGGAGATGTCCTCCGACCTTTCAGACAACATGTGAGACACTCGACTTGGAGAAAGGAGTCGTACAAAACGGGTGATTTAATTATTTTTTAATCTCTGCGCGGGTTTCGTGACGGAGGATGGACGAGACGAGAGATCGTGGTGGACCCGGTCCCGTCCCGACGTGGCTGGAGATCCAGGGTCTATCGGAGGAGTCTCTCCGAGCCGCCGTTACGGGTCTCGGGATCGAGATCCTCGGAGCTCTCTGTGCCCGGGCCGAGCCCCCGACCGTGAGGGTTCGACTGTGTTCTTTGTCCGCACGAACGTTCACCTACACCATGTACGTGGAGCTCTGTCGGTACATGGAGTCGTGCCGTGCGGGGAGAGGATCGGAACGGATCGTGGTGCCCGGACGTGGCACGGAGACCCGTGGACCCGGTGGAGTCGTGCGGATCAAGGTCGAAGACGAGTATTTGGATCTTGAAGGAGATGAAAGAGACCTCGAGGATGGTGAGTTGAGAACTGGACCTTCAGTTACCTTTATTTATTTAATTAAATCATTTATTTAATTAATTGTTTATTAAATAATATATTTAATTATTAATTAATTAATTATTTTTTAAATTTAATTGGCCTTCACAGCCAGATGTGCTTGTGGTCAGCGCCGGAATTACATATTCGTTATTATTATTATAGTCATATGATGCTAATATTGTTGTAAATATTATTGTTGTTAATTAATGTATCCTTTGTTGCAATGTTATCATTGTTTTTTGTGATATAGTTTGTAAATTGGAATGCCATGCCGTGGTAGAAGGACATGTTCAGCTGCTTTTATATACCTTAACGTGGTGTGCGTTTAATACATGGGAATTCTGATGGATTTTTTGTCGTTTTGTTGAGTCTGAAAGGGTCTACAGGATCTACAGTCTTCGGGGTCTTTTGGGTCCTCTGGGACTTTTGGGACTTTTCGGTCGCCGGGGTAATTTTGAAGGGGTCTCAGCAGTCTTAAAGGTCAAAAGGTACATTCCCATAATGCGTAATTAATATGAGAAAGTATGCCTCACGCATGGACACACAAACACAACCCTCCGTTTATAGTGGATGAGATCACGTGATGGAATGCCACAACTGGATATCAA
>BROF01003491.1:111680-139220 GCA_024346535.1 Eptatretus burgeri | reverse complement strand
CGACAAATTTGCAAGCTTCTCGGCAAACAGAGCAAGCGATGAGGAGAGATGATTCAGCCTGGTGTTGGCTCAGTGGTTAGGGTGGCGGCTTGGGATCCTCGGGTCCTGAGTTCAAGCCCCGTCGGCTGCTGAATTAATACACCAAGGGGTTGACTCAGGCTGTCATCCTTCCGAGGTCGGCGAAATGAGTACCAGTTCCAGTGTGTGTGCACTGGTAGAGGGGCACTGCATCAGCGACACAGTCACGCTTCAAGAAATGATAGCTACCCCGGCAGCTAAGCTGCCATACGACCACCACCAGAAATGATTCGTTCCATTCATCCACTGGGACCATACGCTAATGCAGAGCGTTAGTGCTGCCGAAGCAGTCTCCTTGGCTATTGGGTACAATTCTGGACGGGTCGCCACTCCGACACAGGATACCAGCATGCTGGCACTCATTTTGCCCACCTCGGAAGGATGACAGGCAGAGTCAACCCCACCTGGTATTAATTCAACAGCCGAGTGGGATTTGAACTCAGGATCCTCGGATCCTAAGCCCACCACCCGAACCATTAAGCCAACACCAGGCATATAGAAATGATTCGTTATGTGAGCAAAAATGGTTGCATACTTCGATTGAAAATGATACCACTAAAATGTTCAGAGGCATGGCCCTATTATGTATACATACTCGTCAAATTATTCAAACAGGAGACCGCCATGTTAAGCTGCAGCGAGCACTACACTTTGTTGGAGTGCTTGCTTGAGCACTTTTAATCAAACAAGGTTCTTCGCCAGCTGCTTGCGAACAGAACACACCCCAGGTCATGGTCATGGGCATGAAATAAACCTCTTTTTCAGTCTGGGGGTCAGCAACCTGCAGACCTGGAGCCGCATGTGGTGCTTTTAGGACGTATGTGTGGTTCCCGACCCCTTATCGATCGAGTCCCCTTTTTTCATGATAAATTGTCGGGAAAAAAATCCATCCGAGTGTTGTGAAAGAATAAAATAATACGAGAAAACTTTGACAATGATTGACAGGAAAATAATCCAATTAATGGCGAATTCTGCAAGCATGACTTGCACGTGGTGCTCCGCGTATTGTCCTCTGCGATCTCAACCTGTTGTGCACGCTCAACCGCCAGTCTCAGTTTAGAGTTTGAACCTCCTTTCGAAAAAGCTGGTGATGCCCTGATCCTCGCTCAGCAAGTAAGCGAGAATCCAAATAATGAACGACTTTTATCTAAATAACAAATGAGATGTTTTAATAACTCCTCTTTCAAAAGAGAGTGTACCCTGGTGTTGGCTCAACCGTGAAGGCCACGAAAAAAAATTATTAGTTTCTCGTCCAGGCTTTGCAAAAAAGTGGAGGCCTTACTATTTGATGGTTTCTAGATTTTTGATATTTTTTCCAAGGTGGCCACCATATTGTGAAGTCTACCAGACCAAAGACGAGCATGACCACCAACATATATCCCATATCATAAAAATGACGCTGCTTGTACACCCGACATGTCTACATCTACTACAGCATTGGCACTGTCTGCTGTGCTGTGCGCTTGCACGTACTGAACCAGTACTACATAGATGCGGACTTGCATTACTGACCTGGTAGTTGTCGTCGATGGGTGATCCCTGGTCGAACTCCCCATTTGCAATTTTGTTGGAAATACCCCCCAAAGCCTGCATTCTGTTGCCTTCCGGATGCATCCACAAATGAAGACAATTTTTAGACCAAAGTCGACTGAGAAAATAGTAAATATCAAAATAGAGGCAGGAAGGGACAACAAAGTCCCAATTTATGTTACTCAACTGAAGGTGGTTGGCTTAAGGTCTTGAGTCTGATCCCCTGTCATGCCGTTAAATAACACCATGAAGGTTGACTCAGACTGTCATCCTTCTGAGGTCAGCAAAATGAGTACCAACTTACTGGTAACAGGGGCCACTGCATCAGCGGCACAGCCATGCTCACAGCAATGATGAAAACAGCAGCCAAAGACTGCATCGAAAATAATAATAATAATGGAGGGTGCGCATGTGACATCAAAACATTTCTGATCCGCCATCTTGGAGTACAAGCAAACAAAGCAAAACCACACATGGACAACACCATTGTGTTCATTTGTTAAAACAGGAGTGAAAATGGTGAATTTTTGTGCCATATTTTATTGTAGTAATTGTGCCGATGGGGAGCATTCATTGGTTGTCATTTCACAGACTGACTACAAATAACAATATAAACATTTAAATATGGAGGTTTGACTTTGATTTTGAGTTGTGATTGAGGGACATTCAAAAGGGATTTGGAATGAGACTCAACGGAGTCTTCCTTGGTCTTGAAGTATCCATCTTCACCCCTGCAAAGAACCCTGACTCACGGACCAAGCCATCCGCTTATCTGTGCTGCCTTTGGCCCTCCACCTCTGGAGGTTCGTCGATACCATCTCCATACACACGGTCCCACCGAAACTCAGGCCAATACGTCCACCGCGTGAGGAGTACTTCTTCAGAGTCATCCTCAGCGGAAGGGACATAGCACACCAAGCTGAGGGAGTTGACAAAGTGCACGAAGCTGCACGGCTATGCTGCGTCCCAAATGTCTCGGCCTCACCGAAGCTATTATATTCAGCGTGGTCCTCGACCCCACCAAAGCTCGGACCCACCCTCATTGAGATGGAGATGATAATGCCCTCCAACCTGCACAATCAAGCCACATCCCAAATGCATGTGGATCAGCGTGACACCGGGAGCCATGTGCGCGGCCATATCGCAAACGCATGTCAAACGGCGCGACACGTGAGCGGTTCTCTTTCTCACCAAAGATGCTGCCCTCGTCAAAGTCTTTGCTCCCATCGAAGATGTTATTAAATGGGGTCCTTGGTCTCATCAGTCCCCGGTGAGAGTGAGGCTCTTTGAGATATCCTACCCACAAACAAACAAATAAACCAATGTCACCCGCAGGGTGACCCGTATCTTGCCAAAAAGTGACCACGTGTGATTTCTTTAAGGTCACACTGAGGTGAACAGAGCTGCTATCCACCAGGAGCGACTCATTGAGGAATATCTGCCTCCGAGAGATTCCGATGAGAATCGATCTACAGAGTTACCATGAAAAATATGCGTTTGCCTCATAACGTCACCAAATGACGTCATAATGTCTCAAGCTTGACATATCCAGAAAGCACTCATCGAGGTGTTCAATTTGAGGTACTACATGATATGGTTCCTAAAACTTGAAAATTTGACCTTGGGGTCAAATATGTTTGACCTGAGGCGCTCACCATGAAGGTCAAGGCCAATCGCCACCAAAAATTAATCAGCTGAGCGCCAGACCATGAACTATATTCCCATGAAGTTTGAAGACGATCCGATCAAAATTACTCAAAAAAATAAGGGTTTCGTCGACTTCCCTGATTTACGACAAAGTGACCTTGACCTTTGACCTTGACCTTCAAAATTTTGTGCGCTGAAAGGGACCTCTGTAGGCCTCTGATATGCGAAGTTACAAATATTTCCAATGATAACTGTGCTCTGCAGAATTTTTTATACGTGATTACAGACAAAAAAAAAAAAACAAACAAAAAAAAACATACAAGCTGACTAACATATCTTGCAAAAACTTCGTTTTCGCAAGATAATAAACAGACCAATAAACTGACAGAAAGGGTTGAAAACATAACCTCCTTCACCTTCGGTGGTGGGGGTAACTGGAACTGTATTTGGTAGAGTGAATACCTCCACCAGGCTGAACAGTTTACGGTTTGTATCTCACTGATAGGCCGGATCTGCATCCGGACCATAACGAAAATCGAATTGGCTTGTCATTATCACCAACCCAACTAATTCACCAGGATATCTCAAAATCCTTCCACAACTTTTAGAAATACCATGTTATGTATTGTTTTTCTGCAAATGGTTGATGATCGGTCTGGCGTTCTGCCCACTCAGTGCTCCGCTCCACCTACTTTGCTCCTCCTTCCTCCTCGGGCCGCCGATCAGGCCAGGACTCTCCCTTCTTATCCATCACCCTGACCTAAGCAAGTACCTCAGCTTCTCAACCAACCTCTCGCTGCTCAACTACTTTTCCACTCTTTTTCTCAGAGACTTTGCAGGGTGCTTTATGGAAATCTGGTTCGGGAGGAGCCCCAAGTTGGATCAAGATGATTGGTAGGCATTTTTCGGCGCTCCCATTGGTGCACGGATACTTTCGCAAGAAGTAGCTCCTCCCATGCGAGGCTCCGAAGCCGAAAATGGCCACATGCACCCCCGAACTCCGCCATGTGATGGAGCTCCAGAATTAGCATGAGTGCGGGTTTCTGGCAGCGCTTTCTGACCATGAACGTGTCCTGGGTACTCGATGGAGGTCATAATGGAGCATAGCGCCAGGGCTATTCAGATGACGTTGAACGGATTTCAGCGCATCCTTGCGCTTGGAGCTGCATGCCAATATGTTCTGAACACAAGCATCTGCTGTGGTAGGTTGCGTCCAAGGTTCCCCGACCTCAACGGATAGTGGTGAACATCCGGGGTGCTGACTGTGCTTGCGTTTGAGTGACGTGGTTGGAGCGTTTGGAGTAATTGTGGTGAGAAGATTGAAGCGTTTGTAGTGGTTGTGATGAGGAGGGTGAGCATCGGTTATTGTGCGGATTTTTAGGAAGGCGTTATGGTGGTTGTATGAAGGATGTATTGTTGCGGTTCGAGTATGAAATGAAAATAGATAAAGGGATAGAGAATGCAATGAAAGAATGAACTAAATGCCCTCGCAATGTATTTTGTCCCATATATCCACTCGACATGAGGGAAGGGCTATCTAAAACGGATGCTGATTTAATATCTGCCTGGTGACCGCTGTATATTGAATGCACTTGCGTGGGGGAGTGCCGGCTTCGCAGAACCGCAACAATATGTTTAGCTGCCCTGATGACCCCCTTTGCCAGGGGGTTTCTGTACGTGAGTGCCGAGCATTCTGGGGAGGATTACCTCATTTCAAAAGTCGTGTTGTCCAAAAATCATTGTGGCCTGTGGCTTCATTTTGTTTCAATTAGCATTATTGTATATTTGTTAATGAATTAAGTTTTTGAATTGTCATTATTGACATTGTGATGAGCAATTAAGAAGAAAATAAACCAATGTCACCCGCAGGGTGACCCGTATCTTGCCAAAAGGTGACCACGTGTGACTTCTTTAAGGTCACACTGAGGTGAACAGAGCTGCTATCCACCAGGAGCGACTCCTTGAGGAATATCTGCCTACGAGAGATTCCGATTAGAATCGTTCTACAGAGTAACCATGAAAATATGCTTTTGCCTCATAACGTCACCAAATGACGTCATAATGTCTCAAGCTTGACATATCTAGAAAGCACTCATCGAGGTGTTCAATTTGAGCTACTACAGGATATGGTTCCTAAAACTTGAAAATTTGACCTTGGGGTCAAATATGTTTGACCTTCGGTGCTAACCATGAAGGTCAAGGCCAATCGCCACCAAAACTTAATCAGCTGAGCACCAGACCATGAACTATATTCCCATGAAGTTTGAAGACGATCCGATCAAAATTACTCAAAAAATAAGGGTTTCGTCGACTCTCCTGATTTGCGACAAAGTGACCTTGACCTTTGACCTTGACCTTCAAAATTTTATGCGCTGAAAGGAACCTCTATAGGCCTCTGATATGCGAAGTTACAAAAGTTTCCAATGATAACTGTGTTCTGCAGAGTGATTTATACGTGATTACAGACCAAAAAATAAAAAAAATAAAAAACAAATAAAGGTCAAGGCCAATTGCCACCAAAAATTAATCAGCTGAGCGACAGACCATGAACTATATTCCCATGAAGTTTGAAGACTATCCGATCAAAATTACTCAAAAAATAAGGGTTTTGTCGACTCCCCTGATTTGCGACAAAGTGACCTTGACCTTTGACCTTGACCTTCAAAATTTTGCGCACTGAAAGGGACCTCTATAGACCTCTGATATGCGAAGTTACAAAAATTTCCAATGATAACTGTGCTCTGCAGAATTTTTTATACGTGATTACAGACAAACAAACAAACAAACAAAAAAAAAAACATACAAGCTGACTAACATATCTTGCAAAAACTTCGTTTTGGCAAGATAAAAATTCACTTCACTAACTGGTAACCTGCAACTTAAAACTCTGCACTGCTGTCGTACGGCACATCACACGCCCCGTGTTGAGAACAATCACACGTAGAGTTCCAAATCATTTAAAGATAATTTTTGTCATACAAATTCAGCTCAACATGTCACTTCGTACATGAAACATTGCCCTCAAAGCCAAACGATAAGATTATTCCCGATGTCCCGATTCCTGAGAACCGACTTTTTTTTTGTTTTTTTTCTGTGAATCATCTTCGCAGGAAAACGAGAGAATCTCATCGTGAAGTTTTCCTGCACCACATGCTCTCACGTCTTCAACACAAAGGCTGCATTGATGAGACACAGGGAGAAGCACCATCCAGCTTCCAGTGGTAAAACGTACAAATGCACCGATTATTCCTCCAGTACATGTCACAAGAGTATATCAGTGAACTCCTCTCAGATTCACACAAAAAAGAGCCAATATTCCTGCAGTGTATGTGATAAGGTATTCGATTACTCTTGGGATTTGAAGGTTCACATGCAGATTCACACGTGGGAGCACCCGTACTCTTGCAAGGTTTGTGGAAAGATATTCGCCTCTTCTTCATTTTTGAAAGAGCATTGTTGTCCTTCCCACATAAGTATGGAGCCATATACCTGCAGTGCAGGGAAGAAGCTCTACACCTGCAATGTGTGTGATAAAAAGTTCAGTTACTCATCAAAATTCCAGATTCACATGCAGATTCACACAGGAGAGCGTCCATTCCCTTGCAATTTTTGTGCGAAGAGCTTCTCAAATTTCGCATGCTTGAGAAAGCACACGCGCACCCACACAGGAGACCGCCCATACCCTTGCATTTTTTGTGGAAAACGATGGTCTTCTTCATTCACTCTGAAATGTCACACACGTATCCACACAGGAGAGCGCCCGTACACTTGCACAGTTTGTGGAAAGACATTCTCATTTTCATCAGCTTTGAAAAGACACGAAGGTTTCCATCTACGGAAGAATAAAAAACCACATCTGGGAGAGAAGTCTCACAAATGTTCAGTGTGCAGTAAGGTATTTGCTCGTGTCGCAGGTTTAAATCAACATAAAAAAATACACACCGGAGAGAGGCCCTACACGTGTTCTGTGTGCAACAAGGCCTTTAATCGGTGTTCAAATTTACATAAACATGAAATGATACATACGGGGAAGAAGCCCTACACGTGTTCTGTGTGCAACAAAGCTTTTTATCAGTCTTCAAATTTACATCAACATCAAATGATACATACGGGGAAAAAGCCCCACAAGTGTTCTGTGTGCAACAAGGCTTTTTATCAGTCTTCAAATTTACATCAACATCAAATGATACATACGGGGGAGAAGCCCCACATGTGTTCTGTGTGCAACAAGACATTTTCTTATTCATCAAGCTTATGTCGCCACCAGAGAATTCACTCAAGAGAGAAGTGCTACAAGTGTTCTGTGTGCAGCAAGGGCTTTCACCAGTCATCTGCTTTATATAAGCATCAAATATCGCTGCATTCATAACATGTAAACCAACAAAAACAGACAACGTGAATATTGACTGAAGAACAAACGCACACGAAAAAACGAAGCATCATTCAAGTACCTCTAAGGCCACAAAATATGTCACAAACAAGTCTGCAAAACAATTGCCAAGGAATATCTTCACAGGAGGAGAACATCCCTGAAAACAGATCTCTTCTTTCCCCGTTACCTTCCACCCCGCCCCCCCCGATCTCCCTTTCTGTTTAGTCGGAAGCCTCCAACACCCTCCTACTCTTCAGGCGTCACGCCGAACAATCCTCCGCCTCCGGGGTGTGGCCTGCCCGCACGAAACCCGGGAAGGCGGGGCTTTCTGGCCGCTTGTCATGGTTTTAGGAACATGTTCCCCACCTTTATTGCCAATCTTGAAATATAAAAAACATCGGGAAAAAATCACACAGGGGTGATTACACACTGGAGAAGCTTATTCTTAAACCCAAGCTAATTAACACGACACCACCCCCTCGTGTGATGACACATAACACTAAAGCTCACAGGTTCCCTACTTAGTTACATCGAGATGTCTCCTACACGTCCACGGACCAAGCAATTCTTAACAATGCAATATTCCAGATTAAATTCTTACATCTACCCACACAACCGTAACAATATAGTTTTTGGCCCCATCTCTGAATGGTGAAGAATCACTGAGAAAATTCTAGTATATGGATTCAATTCCTCACCAAAATCGAATCAATTCATCATTGTTTCATCCAATAGACACCCAACCTGTCCACCAAGTTTTGGCTGAATCTGTCCTTAGCTTTTTGAGATGCAGTATTCTTCTCACAGAAAATAAACAACCAAGGAGTGGTCAACATATGTCTAAGACCAATGACAATCAGACAAGTGTCGGTTCTGCAATGTGGAAACAGAAAGCACCATCACCTCTCATGATACAAAAAAAAACTCATGTCAAAACAGCTGTACACACAAACGCACAACAAATGTATGCAGTCTCATCCACTGGCACGCCTGAAAAAATGTAAATATCCCAGTCTCAGAAAAATCAGCGAAGCCTGAACCAACAGTGATCTTTGAAAACGATGACAAGGTACTCACGTAGGACTTGACAATCCCATAAAGCGTGAGCATGGAAAACAAAGCATTGCGTGCAGACCTGGTACTTTGGCCAATATTACGCAGGAATTAGAAAAATGGCTTTGTACCAGGATTTGAAAAGTTCAGACAAAATGTTAAAAAATGAAGTCAAAAACAGATGTTATATTGCAGAGGCCATGCTGATCATGTGACCGGAACTCTCAAAATTGCAGCCTCAGTAAATTTTTGGAAAATCACATAAATTCCTTCAAAAATCTTCATCTCCAGACTCACCAGTCAGAATGCCTCCAAATTTGTGTTAAAACATGAGAACAGTGCGGAGATGAGCTCCAGGTCCAGCGGTCCTTTTTATGCCTCCGCATCAAGGGTGCCGGAGGCATTATGTTTCCGGGTTGTTCGTCCGTCCGTCCGTTCGTCCGTCCGTTCGTCCGTCCGGATTTTCGTTTGCGCGATAGCTCAGGAAGCAAATTGTAGAATTTCATCAAACTTGGTAAAAAGGTAAAGTAAGACAGGGCAATTAAGTGATTCGATTTTGGCCCAGATGTGATCAAGGTCAAGATCAAACTCTGATATTTTACTGTTTACGCCCTAACTCAAGAAATATTGGACAGAATTTCATCAAACTTGGTACAAAGATAAAGTTAGACAGTGCAATTAACTGATTAGATTTTGGGCCAGATATGATAAAGGTCAAGGCTCAAATATGTCAATACTCAAGTGTTTGTGCGGGAGAGCGGAGGCATACCCGTCGACTGCGCGTAGTCGAATTACTCGAGTTTTATATTCATTTTAGTTCAAAAAGAAACGATAATAAAAGTGCAAGATATTAAAACTTGTCCGCAGTTTTCATCATGCTGTTAGTCGATGACAAAATCTGTTTGGGACAGATTCCATATAGTACAGGCATTTTAGCAGAAATATTTGGTCAACCTCCCACAAATTGCAACAAAAGCAAACTCAACAGATTTTGATTTCTGGATATGTCCTCGGTGAGAGAAAAAAAGTCCTAAGGGATCCTCCTGGGGGGAAGTCCTGAAATCATGGAAATCCAATATGGCCGCCACCCGGCTTCGGGGAAAATGAGAAAATTGTAATGATTGATATTTTAAGATGTAAATATATGTTTTTCTGCATTCTAATTGTTTCGAGTTATGGTCAGTATATTGATATACAAGAATAATTATAAAAAAGTGAAATGAATTGAGGGTAAAATACAAAAATTATAGCTTTTTTGTCCAAAATGTCAATTTTTTGTCCTGAAAAATTTTTTTTTACCTGATACTGATTTTGGCTCCTGGACAAAAAAAAAATAAGAATCATTGAAGACACAAGATGAAATCAAGTCTATGGCAATACAATATAATTATGTAAATCATTGAAACGTGACAAAATTCACAATTCCACTCAGGGCAATCACATCTGCCTGACGAAGGTTTCGAAATGAAAATGAAAATTCGCATTAAACTCAGAAACTACATCCATTATAAACTTACTATACATGTTGAGAAAAATCAAGCGTATTCAAGTTAGAACTCGACAATGTCATCATCATCCTCATCATTGTCACATGGAGTGTTTGTGCAGCCTGAGCCCCTGCAGTTTCCACAAGCTGGAGTGCACTCAATGTTGTGCTTCTTGCATGTGCATCTCATGGTGCTGCATTCAGCCTGGCAGTTGCACCTAATGACACGTAACATCTTTTCAGGAGCTGGAGCTATTGATGTCTGAAATGGCACGAAACCCTCGTCACACTTCTGCCAACCCCAGTCTGTGGAAGAAGTATGCAAGTCTGACGTCTTGAAACGAATCAAAGACCACCTTCAGAAGCATGCCGAGTCTGCAAAGATATCTTCTAGAACTTCAGCGCTCTGGGTTCAGTATATGGACATGCTAGACATTCTACGCAAATACATCCGGGGAGAGCGCACTGGGAACTGGGCACTACATCTACAGGCCATCCAGGAAATGCTGCCTTACCTGGCAGCCTCGGGCCACAACCTGTATGCCAAATCTGCGAGGGTATATCTGCAGCAGATGTCCAACCTCAAATCTCAACATCCCAATCTCCAACAACGTTTTGATGAGGGGTTCCATGTGGTTCGACGAAGTGATCGCCTGTGGGCAGGTCTTTCATCTGACCTGATCGTCGAACAAGTTCTGATGAGAAGTTTGAAGACCAGCGGGGGGCTCACACGAGGGCGAGGAATGACAGAGCAACAACGGCTGGTATGGCTACTATCAATGCCTGCCTGTGCAGAAATAAACCAGGCAATGCAGGAGCTCACAGGTGTGAACTACAACACTGGAGAGCAGAAGAAGGACATGACCAAGGCAAGACAATCTCGTGACTGGAAGGACACACTATCAGCTCTTCAGTATTTACAGGAACGGAATCCGTTCAGCAGTGATCCACATCTGAGGAACATTGCCACTGGAGTTCATGCACACGCCACCATCAACGTCGATACAGCACATGCTGTAGGAGCCAAAATGTTGAAATCTCTGGATCGGAAAACACCTGCCGAGTACACATTTAAGAGGAAAGACCAAGTTGTCACCCTCGGCATTAAGTCATCTGTCAAGATTGATGGAGAGCAAGTCCAGGTTGACCCACAACTCCTCTTCCAGAGACTGATCACTGTTGCACAGACAGCAGAAGAACTGCAGTCGGCCTTCAAATATGAACTGTGCAGTTATCCACCAGCCCTCTGATCCCTCTCTTCAGCTCTGAGAAGCACACAAGCCAGTCTTTGCTGATTCCATCTGGGATCTTCTTGGATCCGATATCCCAGCCGATATCCCCAATGATGGGCAACAGTATGTTTTGGATGGCGGGGCACTTGTTCAACGCATTCCATGGTCTCGTGGATCTACATACAGAGACATATGCCACCAGTGCACTGATTATGTAACGAAGAAGTACGTAACGTAACTGATTATGTAACGTAATGTAATGAAAAAGTAACTGATTATGTAACGAAGAAGTACGGAGATGCCATAGTCGTGTTTGATGATTATGAGAGTACCAACACGAAGGACATGACACACCAGAGACAGTCTAAAGGGAATGCTGGCACTACTGTGACATTTAGAGCTGACATGCGTCTCACAATGAAGGAACAGTTTCTTGCCAATAGGCAGAATAAACAGCGATTCATTTTTATGTCGAGTGAAGAGCTTCAGAAGAAGAACTGTGAGACACACCATGCCTCAGGGGATACTGATCTCCTGATTGTACTAAAGGCCGTGCAGTCTGCTACTGTCACCAACACTGTGTTAGTTGGTGATGACACAGACCTCCTCATCCTCCTATGCTACCATGCAAGCTTAGAATCCCATGACCTCTTCTTTTGTCCCGAGCCAAAGAAGAACATGAAGAAACTTCGAATCTGGAACATCAAGGCATCAAAAAAAATGATTGGTACAGACATATGCAAGCACATACTGTTTCTACATGCAGTTCTTGGGTGCGACACGACATCTCGTCTTCATGGGATTGGAAAGGGAGCTTCCCTCAAAAAGTTCAAAGCAAACAACACATTCCGTGAGCAGGCCAAGGTTTTTGATACATATCCAGCTTCCGTATGTGATGTGGCAGATGCAGGAGAAAAAAACATTGGTGATAATCTACAATGGAAAGTCAACTGACACCCTGGACACCCTCCGGTATCAGCGGGACTGGGACAAGGTGGCTTGGAGCTCCTCTCATGTGCAACCATAGACATTTCCACCAACATCAGAAGCAGCAAAGTATCACAGCCTGCACGTGTATCTGCAAATCCAAGAATGGAAGGGATTTGCAGATGAACTTCTTCCGACAGACTGGGGTTGGCAGAAGTGTGACTCGGGTTTTGTGCCACTTCAGACATCAATAGCTCCAGCTCCTGAAAAGATGTTACATTTCCTGAGGTGCAACTGCCAGGCTGAATGTAGCACCATGAGATGCACATGCAAGAAGCACAACATTGAGTGCACTCCAGCTTGTGGAAACTGCAGGTGCTCTGGCTGCACAAACACTCCATGTGACAATGATGAGGATGATGACGACATTGTCGAGTTCTAACTTGAATACGCTTGATTTTTCTCACCATGTATAGTAAGTTTATAATGGATGTAGTTTCTGAGTTTAATGCGAATTTTCATTTTCATTTCGAAACCCTCGTCGGGCAAATGTGATTGCCCCGACTGGAATTGTGAATTTTGTCATGTTTCAATGATTTACATAATTATATTGTATTGCCATAGACTTGATTTCATCTTGTGTCTTCAACGATTCTTATTTTTTTTGGTCCAGGAGCCAAAATCAGTATCAGGTATATATATAATTTTTGGGACAAAAAATTGACATTTTTGGACAAAAAAGCTATAATTTTTTATTTTACCCTGAATACATTTCACTTTTTTATAATTATTCCTGTATATCAATATACTGACCATAACTAGAAACAATTAGAATGCAGAAAAACATATATTTACATCTTCAAATATCAATCTTTACAATTTTCTCATTTTCCCTGAAGCCGGGTGGTGGCCACATTGGATTTCCATGATTTCAGGACTTTCCCCCCAGGAGGATCCCTTAGGACTTTTTTCTGTCACTGAGGACATATCCAGGAATCAAAATCTGTTGAGTTTGCTTTTGTTGCAATTTGTGGGAGGTCATCCGACATTTTGACTGCACGAATACAGTGCTCATCACGATGATGGCAGCAGGTTCGTTCACTTCCTGTTGCAAATACAGTTCAGAATTCCATTTACGCAACTCGAGATCATTTTGTGACACAAGATCCCAAAGTTCTTTGCTTGATCGATCACACCAGCAAGCGAGTGTACTCTAAACTAGAAGGAACACCAATAACCCAAAACTCTGAAGCGGCACACAATGTATGAAAGCACCCCTGCCCCCAAACTCCCATCACTCTGCTATCACAATTTCCTGTTTTGATATCTCCGGAGAGAGAAACTTCATGAAAGCCAAGTGCTCTCCAAACTATTGGTATTTTATTGACTATTCCCAATCCCGATGTAACCGGAAATCTCTCGCACCCTCCCCATCTTTCGATACAAGTTCGTCTTTCGTGTAACATAATAGCTTGTACATTTTTTTTTACACAATTCACCTTTTAGCAAAACCCTCCTACCTCAACAAACATTACATGGTATATATTGGGAGCTGAGTGAGCTGATTCTCATGGAAGAGCAAGAACACAGAACAGAACATGATGAACACAGTAAAAAGCAGGGATTATACAAAAGCAGGGAACAATAGAGGAACACTTGGAATTAGAATTGGTGATAGGATGAATGAGAATGGAGGCGGAGGAAGACACAGGGCATGAACAAGCTCAAGAACAGAGGGAAAACTGGGAGTATGGGGCAGTGAGTGGAACGTATCAAATGAAAGATGGGTGGAGGAACAGGGCAGAAAACTCAATAACCTTGACAGCAAGTGATGAGCTTTTGAAGAAAGTTAACAAGGATAGAAAAGATTATGAGTATGGATGGGGGATGACCTGAGAAGATGAACAGTCATCTTGAAGCCAACATTGTGTGGTTGATCTCTCCTGGTTTGAGGCTGCAAATGTTTTCAATTTTTATTGTCTCAGCCTTTTCTTGCCCCCAATATCACCAATAGACATAATTTGAGACTCGAAGGAGCTTTACTTCCAGGTGCAGCTCGATATTTCCTCATTCACTTTATTCTGGATGGCACATAAAATGTCCATCGTGGCAGATTCTGGAGGCTGGACAACCGAGAGCTGCCAGAAAGTCTCCACAAAGTTGCGGAACTCGTTGTACATCACAAAAGCAAAAAAAGTTTTTGGCAAAGGAGAGCAACTCTGGCTTTCACGGAAACACAAATTGTTCTGTGTCGTTGACGTAGAAGTATTAACGTCTCACTACACCATTATCTTCCTGCCTTACTGGCACTGGTAACAGGAAGTGAACCTTTGAGACATTTAAAATAAATTCATAATAATGAGTCAAACTTGGACGCCAGTGCATAATTCAATCAAGTGAATACAGAGGAACAACTGGAATTTGTGCTGATTGTTTTGAGCTGTATCAAATCGCCTTACAAATCAATCATTTTGTTTTCCTGCAAGACATGTGGCATCTTAAAATTATCGAAACATTTCAGATACATTTTGTCCTGGAGTCAATCCGAACATCGAAATGTGCAGGTTTGTTCAGATTATACGGTTCGCGTTCCAATTGCATAACGTTCAAATTATAAGGTTTGTGTCCCAACTGAATAATTCCCTCCTGATTATTTCTGCATCAAATTTAAAACTGATTTTTCATCTACATTTCAATGGTGTTGTATTTGATTTGATTTTGTTTCTGATTTTGATGTTTCGGCATTGTTTTAATAAATCCAGACATTATCTTTTGATCCACCGGTTTTCCTAGTTTTTTTTGACCTCGTTCTTTCTTGTTCATTGACCTTTTTTTCGCTGATCACCTCAATGAAGTTTGCAACGCTGATGCCAAATTGAGAAGTCACAATCATGAGGGGCATTACCATGGTCTCGTTCTTTTGACGGCATCGTGAAAAACTGGTACTTTGCACCATTGTGACAGGACACACAAGGGTTGCCTCTTTCCACTCCCAATTTCAACATTTGATGGTACATTGTATTGTCCTGCCAGGCAGTATGATGCTGTAATGAAGACATTTGGTGGTGTGAAAGGAAGGCATTGAGGTGAGGGGGTGGAGAGAGAGGTGCGGATCTGGCCTGGAAGGAAAAGGTTTCATGAGGAAGCCTTTTTATACATGGTGACCATAATTTCATGAACACATTTGTCTTGTTGATAAATACTTTTATTTAAACCATATAATTAAGGTATACCAGATTTTAAAAATAACTTAGTATGGAAATATTGGGACATTCACACTTCTTTATTTCTTCAAAATGATTGATGTCGGAGAACCTCCATTGAAACGTATTGTTGCGAATACGCGCCCACCGGCGTGCGAACGGCCACGCGGCACGTGGCCCACCGGACGGACAATTCAGTCGTGACCCTCTCGGAACAACGCCGGGAGCTAGTCACGGGTGGGGGTTTAACCTCACCACGATCGTGCCAATTACCCATCCGCGCAGGATAGGGTTGCTCGCCAAATTCGATCTCCCTAAGTACCTGCGCAAATGGTCGACCGGGTGATCGTACCACACCACAGGCCGACTCCAGACATGAACCGCTTAAGCGGTCCGTTCCGTGCTACAGTGATAACCGAGCGGTGTTATCGTCGGCCTTGACGGTTCCGATTAATTACCGGGATGTTGAACCCACTACGAACCCCTTACGTGATGCAAGATGGAGATTCAAATGGAGAAAAGACGAAGCGAAACAGGCAGAGTTCAACAAGCAAGCATTTTATTACGCGACACACGGAAAGCACATATATACAGAATACACAAAAAGCAAAGGCAAGAAGAAAACAGTTGACACCGACCTAACGCGTACACACGGCAACACTTACACAGTTTTACTTCACAGATGGTGCCAACGCACATTTACACAAAAGCAAAAGAAGGAAGCCACCCTCACAGACAAGGAGGCAAACAGGCCCGTTGGCCAAATGTGCGCGGGACCTTGAGGAGCGGTCAGGTCCGCGAGACCGGGGAGGTCTTACCCGCGTCCTCGTGACGCGTTGGCAGGCAAGCCGCAAAATGTCCGTGCCGCTGTGCCCCGACTCCGTGCCCCTGGCGTGCTCGTTGGCACCACATTTGGGGTGGGGGAGGAACGGGGCCCCCTTTGCACTATCTCAGCGTGGGGGAAGGGGAAATTGTTGATGCCCTGGGGGAGGGGAGTGGCTGGCTGGCTTGGGTCCCACGACGAGACGAGCGATCCCCCACACCGCAACCTCGTCGCCGACCGCCGTCCTCCTTTCCTCGGACCCGAGCTTCCTTGCCCCGACCCGCCGCCTGCAGCTCCACCGCGCGCACTCCCCTTCTTCCAGCTCAACTCTCAACTCTGCTCCCCAACGCTCCACGCTTCTCGCTTCTCGCTTCTCTCACCACGCTACGCTTAGCTCCACCAGTTCCACATTTTTTTTTCCGCGAGTCGCCTTCCGCTCGCACCTTTATAGCTCTCAGGAGGCGCCGATATGAAAATTCCCAGATCAGAACGCGATTGGAGGCGGGGCCACAACGCCCCCCCGCCCCCCCCCCCGGTCAGCCATTGGTCGGGCAAAAATGGGCGTGAACCTCCCCTGATCCTAAAATTTGCATATACGGACATGGACGGAATTCACCTACACGCGCCTGGAGGCGGGGCCAAGCCGCCTCGCGCTTGCCCATTGGACGGAGGAGAAGTGGGCGTGGAGCATTCCTGATCCGCGGATCGACGCGTTCGGCCTCCATGGCCGAAAGGCTCCGGGAACACGACGTTTGGTGTTGACTGGAGGTGTTTGGGAATGGCCGTAGAAGCGATGATGTGGGATGAAGTTGTGAAGGTAAAGGCGAAGGTGGTGGTGTTTGTGAATGGTTGTGGAAGCGATGATGTGGTAGCGTAGGTGGTGGAGGTGACGTCGTTGTCGTGTGGTTGGCGCTGTGGTGGGGATGGCGTGGTTGTTGAGATGTTTGTTTGAAATAAAAGATAGAACAGAAAAATGGCTAACTCAAAGCGTCGCAGCCCAGATGGATCACATAAATTCCCTCTATACAACGGGTTTGGGCTAACTACACATGTACTTACAGAAATATCTCACCTGGGGGCCCTTTTATTGTGTAATGCGAATTTCCACAACCGTAACAGTATGCAATCACGGCAGTGGAATAGGAAATGTGTCATGGTTGCAACTGCTGTGACACTTGGATTTTGGAGGGATATCGACGAAATCCTTCACAATTGTATGAATAGTTTCCTTGTAAATGCCGAGCTCTTGAGACTTCCTCCTTACCGACTTCCTTGGACTATATCAGACTGCTTCTCTCACTCTTTCAATTGTTTCTTCAGTTCTTGCAGAATTCCTTCACCCTGACCTTTTTTCATCTGCTGCACTGCTCATTGGCCTATGTGCTTTCACATAGCACAATATTGAATACCGTGTGGGACATGTTCGCAAACCAAAGTTTGCCCAAATCTGTCTTTGAGCATTTGTAATAGAGTAGTGATTGGCAAAATTATGCTCCACAATAGCAGCTCTGTGTTCCACACTCCATTTGTCTAATTTTGGTTTTGATGATTGGGTTCAATTTTCCAAAGCTTCGTCCTTCACTTCACCTGAAAAAAACAAAACCAGATATTTATTGTGAAAAGGTGTTGATGAATTAATTGTCACCCTGGTATATCAACGTACATCTTTGATCACACGTGTAATCACACATCCATATCTAACTGATCAACCATTCCAGCCAATGTCCGTGTACCCTTCCATTCTAAATGCATCTTCAAGTAGTGGACAAAAAATAATGGAAACACCAACAGAATTTCACTTAGTAGGGTGTTGGGCCGCTACGTGCATCCAGGACGGCATGGATACGACGTGGTATGGCGTCATCAAGGGTCTGGAATTGTTCTGGAGGATTGTCTCACCGTCCAGGAAGTCCTCTCATTCGCGTTGGTTGGATGGAGGCGGAAACTGCTATCTCAGGCGCCTCTCTGGACAGTCCCACAAATGTTCTATGGGATTGAGGTCCAGTGATTGGGAGGGCCATGGAAGATGAGTTACTTCATCCTCGTGCTCCTCAAACCACCTGATGACATGTGACCTGTGGACTGGAGCATTGTCATCCTGAAAGATTCTTCTCCGAGCAGAGAAGAAATGTGGCATCATGGGATGCAGATGATCACTCAGGATGGTAATACAGCGGGCTGCATCAACTCAGCCTTCTAATGAAATCAGTGGACCCAGGCCATGCCAGGAAGATGTGCCCCACACCATTATGGAACCCCCAGAATATTTTCCTGTTGGAACAAAGTACTCAGGGCTGCAGAGCTCCCTGGGCTGACTCCACAAATCCATTTGTCAAGAACATGGTGAAGGTCAACTCATCAGACCATATAACATTCCTCCACTGCTCAGCAGTCCTTTGCCTATGCTCCTTGCACCACCAGACCCTCAAATGTATGCAACCAGCTGTTATGTTATGACCAATTTCTGCAGAGCAACCCAGCTCTGTTCTCCTGCCCTGTGAAGTTCCCTTTTGACCTGTTTGATGATACTGGATGCTCAGGACCCATGTTGAACTCCGCACACATTTTTTTTTCTTTGTATGCAGTCAAGGATCCTGGAAGAGCTAGAACACAGAATGGATCAGGACGCACCGTAATAAAAGGAACAGCAGAAAGAGAATGGAGAAATTCTAACAGCAGGGTTGAGGGAGAAAATAGGCGGAGACGGACAAAGGAGGGATGCAGGTAATGATGAGGCGAACGGGAAAACACATGGATACAGAAGCAAAATTTAATTGACAGCAAAAAAAAAGTCTTCAGGACAGCTGTTTACCTCCAGATTTGATTTTGGGTTCAAAGATCATGTAATCTTCAGCTGAAAGTAGCAGATTTTCCTTTTGTGGTAACTTGTGAACCACCAAAGGGATTTTGACCAAACTTGGCATAAATATGGAATGAAGTACACAGACGAACTGATTAAATTTGGGTTCAGAAGGTCAAAGACCTAATGTCAAGTGCCCTTCAACTGAAAATCTGTGTTACTTCAACAACTTGTGAATTCCTCAAGAGATTTCAACCATACTTGACACCCATGGACTGTAATACAAAGATTAACAAATTCAATTCGAGATTGAACCAAGGTCAAAGGTCATGTATCATTTGGAAATCATTTTACAGATCATAACTCATTGGGAGCATTTGTTGATCTCTCCCTCTCATGTAACCTTTAATTTTTCATTTGACCTTTAATTGAGATCAAACGTAAAGTGGGTTGACATCTAACATCGGCAGAGTTATGTCCATTGATGCATTTGTGTCAAATTTTATGTTCTAGTTAGTTTTTTTTTTTTTAAACACCCTGGCATAATTTTTTTAAACAGCCTGCCATAATATTCTCATCCACAATCATCCCCCCACCCGCACCCCACAAGTGAAATCAAGTTGGTAGGTTGACAAATTTATTTAATTTGGTGTTTATGTAGTTGGTGCAGGCATTTCTTATTTCTTCGTATGCAGCCTGGGGACGCGGCTATGCCGCTGATGCAATGCCCCTTGTTATCAGGAAGCTGATACTCGTTTTGTCGACCTCAGAAGGATGACATGCTGAGTCAACTCGCCTGGTTTCAATTCAGTGGCATGACAGGGGGCTTGAACTCAAGACCCTTATATCTTCAGCAGCCACCCTAACTTTGAAGACATCACGGGGCTTAGTGCAGGCATGATGGGTGGAATGGCTTCCTCGTGCATCAAATATTCTTGTTTTCTTCAAAGGGGAATGGGAGAAGCACATCGGGAAGTTCCACTGTACCTCCTGCTCTCCTCCTGCTCTCAAAGCTTCACAACTGGTATAGTTGTGAAAAGCACATTCTCACCAGCATTAACACCCCAATCAATTATTCCCTGTGATGAGATTGCTTCCTCAGTAACAACGCCATCAACGGGGAATATATGGTACACGATGGTCATGATGAATTCGCATACTTGGGAATGAGAATAGGGCGAGCATACGATGATCTCATCCAGTATACAAATTAAATTCCATAAATAAGATGATGTTTCCATTCTAAGTTTAACAAGAATGACTACACTGTGGTCACAACATGCAACGTAAAATGGATCACTCACGGCGGTTTTTTGGGGAGGGGGTCTCTCATGGTGAGCGTCACCTGACCCCAAAAAAGGCAATGGAAATCTGACGCAATAAACCTGGGCAGTATATAATCAGCAAAGGCCCTAATGTTTAATGTGTTCGGCCCACCAGAAAATCAAGATGGCTTCCATATTTTGTCTGGTCCATGGTGGGTGGAGTCAAGCGACTGATGTGGGAGGTGCAGCAGCTGTCAGACCAATGGGTGCACATTTCAAAAACCGACCCCCAATAAGAACCCCATCAACCACAACAACAACTATGCGGAGCCTCGTAGAACTGAGACACGTTTCAGGAAAGGAGATCTGAACATAAATCCCCCAAATCAAAAACAACCTGGCTCAAAATGGATCGTCGTAAAAATCAACATGCATAATAAATACATGGTGTCCCAGCTGTTTCGCAGGAAAGGAAGTCAAAACAGCAAATTTTCTTCATTATCTTGTTGAAAATTAAAGAAAGCAAAGGTCAAGGTGCTTAAAATTCGTTGTCCAATTGTAATGTCCCCAGAACTTGGTATCACTCCTTTTCCAAGAAGCAATTACAGGAACAAACTAGAACAGCACTCTGTAGAGTGCTTACCTCCGCAAGGCTGAACAGTTGACGTTTTGTATACCACCGATAGGCTGGATCTGGATCCAGACCTGAATCAAAATCTAATCGGCTTGTTCGTGTCACCTAACCAACTCATCCACAGAGTTTTGTCATAATCCGTAAACAACTTTTTTGAGATATCTTACTCACTCACAGACAGACAGGTGTGAAAACGGTGGCGAAGGTAATAAATCATGAAAACTAACACCATACAATCAGTACATCATAAATAAACCCCTTACCCACGACTGATTCCACACACCTCGGTATGAAACAAATGACCACACACCTCGGTTAATTCTCCTATGCCTTATCTGGGCCCATCAGTTTGGCCACAGGAGATAGACATTAGAAATACCTCCGCCAGACAAGACAAGAAATACTCCAGCCGTGCCCAGCATGGCACAGCTGCCAGGTGAGGGCCTTGGTCGTGTCCCCTCTCAGTTATAATCAGCACGCCGTCCCGGATGCTTGCAAACACATTCAACAGGAGGAAGAGGATAGGTGTGGCTGGCTGAGTGGGGTTATGGTGAAGTTGGAAAGTGGCATAAAGATGGCAGCCTATTCTGGGAAGATTCCGGGAAAAGTTGGTTGAGCCATTTCTGCGGACCTAACTTGCTTCGTCTTGTTTGAAGAGTTGCTTCGCTCTCACTCGCTATTGGACTGGAGCCCAGTTTGGAATGGAGTGACCCCTCAAGACCAGTGACCGACCTGCCTGCGGTGATTGAGTGAGAGTCCCAAAGACTCAGCCTCATCGCGGGAGACACCAATGATCCTAAATGCCTTGGTTTCCACAGCCTGAAGCCGAGAAAGGTGAGAGGCAGGAGCACCATCCCAGAGGGGAGAGTAGTACTCCATCAGGCTGCGGACGAAAGCTTTTCTGTTGTCAGGAGCTCAGGTGGGCCAAGGAAGGACTTTGCACGACGGAGGATTCCCAGTCGGCGACTGGCTTTGGAGGCCAGCTTGGAAATGTGGCTTTCCCAGGAAAGATCATTGTAGACAGTGAGACCCAGAAGCTTGAATGAAAGGACTTCTTCCAGTGGATTGTTGAGAAAGTAGATGCGGGTCAGGGGGAGGGGGCTCCAAACGGTCCTTTCGGAGAAACATAGTGAGAGGGTGAGATTTGTCAGGATTGAAAGACATGTTCCACGTGTTGGACCAGTTTGTGATTTTATCCAGATCTGCAGAGAGCGAAGAAGCTGTGGCTTGCCGGTTTGAGGGATGACAGATTGTACGGCAGAGGGTGGAGTCATCAGCAAAGAGATAAAGAGGATTTTATAGAGGGTTGGAGAGATCATTGATGAAAACCAGAAAAAGAACAGGGCCAGGAACGCTTCCTTGAGGAAGTCCAGCCTGAACAGGAAGAGGAGAGAACTCCATTGATGGCCACACGTTGGCTGTGACAGGGGAGGAAGTCTGTGACCATGAGTGGAGATGGCCTTGGATACCATAGGAAGAGAGTTTGGTGAGCAGGGCAGGGTGCCAGACCGTGTCAAAAGCACGCGATATGTCTCAGGATATGGCTTTGATTTCAGGTCTGGCATTGAGGACCTCCATCCATTGTTGGGAGAGCAGAAGCAGCATATCCAGGCTGGAGTGACCTGCTCTGAAACCAAATTGATGATCAGAAATCAAGCCATTGGAGAAGAGGAAAGATTTAATGTCAGAAGCAATGATGGATTCCATAACCTTGCTGATGATAAGGGAGAAGGCTGATTGGTCTGGAGTTGCATGGATCTGTTTTTGCACCTTTTTTATGCAGCGTGGCAATGTTTGCTGATTTACAAGCAGATGGCAAATTATCTTGAGCAAATTAGAGGGCGAATAGAATACAGAGAGGGTGAGCAAGAGCAGAGGAGCAGGTTTTTCGGACACATGGGCTGATGCCGTCTGGACCGGTTGCAGAATCTGAGTCGAGGTTTGACAGCAAGCTCTCCACCTTGTCAGAAGAAAAGGACACACAGTCCAGGGACAGTTGGGTGCGACTGGGTAAGGTGGTTAGAGAAAGCGATGGGTTTTGGACACAAGATTTCGATGCAAACACCGAGTTTAGGCATTCAGCCTTTTCACGTGCGGTTTCAGCAATGCGGCATTTGAAGTAAGGGAGGGGATGGAAGGGGAACATACACCAGAAACAGATTTGATTAGACGTCACCAGGATTTGGAGGACGGAGAGAGGTTTGAGAGTTCAGACTTAAGAGTCGAAAGATGTTGTTTTCTGGCTCTCCTGAGGGTAGACACGCACTTGTTCTGAGCTTTATGGAAGGAACTGAGATTACCCTCAGTTGGGATTGCTTTCTCCGAGGCAAAGGCAAGTTGTTTCAGGACAACTGCCTCACCACAAGCTTCAGTGAACCATGGGCAGGAGGAAGAGGAGGACAACTGAAGACAAGAGGAGATAAATCGGTGCATGAGAGAGAGCAAGTTTCTTTGAAAGAATTCTCAGGACAAGTTGATGTTGGAAAAAGTAGCAATGGGAGACCAGTCTAGAAGTTTGGTGGCTGCTTGGAGACCCTGCTTGTCAGCCTGAGTGAAATGCCAGACTCGACGGCGCTGAGGTGGTTTTCTAATAACCGCCAGAGAGATGTTTACTTTGACAAGGACGTGGTCCGAAGAACCGATTGGAGCGAAGGAAAAACAGCAGATATTTTCAGGGAAATTTGTCAAAATCAGATCCAGAAGAGATGCAGTTCCGTTGGTTGAGATCTGGGTCGGGAAATTAACTGATTGAGTCAGTCCCAATGAGTTGCAGAAGTCTTTTGCTGAAGTGCCATGGCAAGTGAGAGAGGTACCCACACACAGCCAACTGGCATGATGACAATTGAAGTCCCCACATATCGCGGGTTGAGAGACATAATGTTGTCACTGCATTTTTGACGAAATTGAATTAAATGGCTCTCATGTCTTTCAACATAATTTATCTTTCAGTGCAATATTGTTGTAACTGCAAATATCAACCCAGTCTTCTCATCTGAGTAAGATTAAAATATTGTAAACTACACACATCACAATGTGTTTGGAGCGAGATTATTGCAACTGTGCCAACATTCCCAAAATGCAATTCTCCGTGCGATCCAAGATGGCGAAGCGAAGGCAGTGGATGAACAAAAAGCAAGCTGTTGCGGCGATTCTGGGTAAGTCCGCTCATAGTACTGACTTTTTTGTGAAGAAAATCCATAGAAAACATTAAAATTATATGTAATTATGTATTGCAAACTTTGAAGCTGACATGTTTTGTCCGCCAAGTAGTTTAGTTGTGCACGCATACAATAATTTTGTTCTCAAAGTCCATTGAAATATTCAGCACTTGTCGACCGAGTTTTAAAGTACAAAATCCGTGTTTGGGATAGTTACACACGCACAGAAAGTAGGAAATCAATGTGATTCAAACTGCAAGTCTGTAAGTAGGTGTATAACTAATTAGTGGATGTGACTCACGTTACCAGTATTAGCCGACCGAGGTATTTTGATTCTGCATTATACACGCAGATACAATAATTTTGATCTTACTTTTTTCAAATATTCAGAGTTTATTCAAGAAGGAGAAGAAACCACAGATGAGCTGGAATCACCTCTCCCTCCATCGCCTACACCTGTGACAGATGAGCTGGAATCACCTCTCCCTCCGTCGTCTACACCTGTGACAGATGAACTGCAATCACCTAAGGGGACAAGGAAACGAAAGCGAAAAGAACAGACATGGAAACGGAATGTAAAAAGAAATGAGTACAATCAAGGTGTTGCAAAGAAGTACAAAGGTGAAAAAAAGACCAGACACGTGAAACTGGGCTGTGGTGAGAAATGCAAAAGAAAATGTGCAAAGTTTATCAATGAAGAGACACGCATGGCAATTTTCGAGCAGTTTTGGGGAATGAACAGTCACAAGGGGAGGAGGGACTTTGTTGTGTCACATGTCAGCTCAGTGGCGAAAAACCGCTCGACCGGTGCTTCCAACAGACGAAAGCAGACATTTTTGTATTCTCTACCTTTGAATGGACAGAACGTGCAGGTCTGCAAAAAAATGTTCCTCTCCACCTTGGACGTGTCCGATGTTATGGTCCTGTACAACCTGAAGCAAACGAATACAGATATCATAAGACCAAGCTCCAAACCAGAGCCCAAGAATAAAACACCATCAGCACTTCTTGATGGCATAAGGCGCCACATCGAATCTTTTGCAAAAGTAGAAAGCCATTATTGCCGAGCAGACACGAAAAGAGAGTACCTTGAAGCCTCACTGAATATACGAATGATGTACCGATTGTACAAAGAAGAGACTGACACGGTTGCCCAGGTATCGGAGTACAAATATAGAGAAGTGTTTAACACTGAGTACAAATTGTCTTTTCACCACCCAAGCAAAGACACTTGTGACACATGTGCAAAATTCCGGCTGAAAGAGACACCGACCGATGACGAGAAGGTGGAACATGACGCACATATACGTCGGAAACAGCAGGCAAAGGATAGCAAAGCCACAGATAAAGTTGACAGCAGCAAATTCATGGCTGCGTTTGACCTTCAACAAGTCCTCACATGCCCGAAGTTGTCAGTGTCAAGTGCGTACTATTCACGCAAACTCGATCTGTACAACTTCACGATATTGAATTTACAAACTCTCCAAGGCAATTGTTTTACTTGGAGTGAGTATGAATGTAAGAGAGGTACAAATGACATTGCATCTGCAGTATGGATGTGGCTGAGTGACATGGAAGAAGGAGCCAAACATGTGGTATTTTACAGCGATTGTTGTGGCGGACAAAAGCGAAACAGGATAATGATATCCGCAATGTTGAAATTCTTGTGTGATTGCAAGAACATTACAACGATCGAACACAAGTATTTTGAGTCTGGCCACTCAAAAAAGGAATGCGATAACATGCACTCCACCATTCAAGCTCGGTACGCACATGGGGATGTATTCTTGACCTCCGCCTACCATGAGCACATGAAGTTAGCTCAGCACACGAAGCCCTACAAAGTCAGTGTTTTGGACCACAATGACATTTTTGACTTTTGCAAGCTGAATAATGACATCATGAAGAAAAATGCCTTCACTGGCATTCAGAAGGTGCATCACATCAAGTTTCAAAAGGAAGAGGGTTTGGTATCGGTGTCATTTGCTGACGAAATTGACGGTGACTTTGTTTTGAAACCGTTCTTCAAACGTGGCAAAATACAGAGCAGCTGGCGAGTCTACGACCTGTCCAAAGCCTACCATGCATCATGTGGAATTGATGACAACAAGAGGGAAGACCTCAGAAAGCTTGCACAGTTTCTGGTGTGGATTGCAGACCGTTTTATTTTTTCACTTTAATCAGTACTGTTGCTAATTTGTTTCACTGTATGTTTATTAAATGTGGTGATGAGGGTGTCGAACAAGATAATGTTCATAATTATGTTTCTTTTAAACAAAGCATCGTTTGTTGTTCACAAATAAAATGCAACATGCAGGTATGAGAAATGTCAGTCTTGTCGATTGGTCTGTTGAAATCGAAAAAGAGTCGTGAATTCATCTCGTAAATGAAAGTAGTGAATGAAGTAGTGAAAAAGACATCAATGAGACCCACACGTGTGAAAGAGGAAGATGAAGCATTATAAGAGATCGATTCTGTTATTATTAATCATTATTATTTGAGAGAGATTGCATCAGATTAAGTGAAGGAAAGGTTGAATAAAAGATTGTGAAGTGAATGGTGAATTTGGATAGGTAAACGCAGAGGGTGGAAACAGATCCGTGGTTCCGGGAGAACCACGTGGTTATGGGAGGTGTATTGTTAAAAGGGAATTTCTTTGTCATTACTCTTATTATTTTTTTTAATTAGGATTGCGTAAGTTTCGGAAAAGGAAAAGGTTGAAGTAAAAGCGTGGAGTGTGTTTGGTGAATTTGGATTGGTAAACACAGAGTGAAGCTGATGGAGCAACGAAAAGTAACAGGAAGAGGGAAGAGAGACACGTGGTTACAGGAGGTGCATGGTGAGGAAGGATACAAGGAATGTTTTTTTTGATGGATTTTTGAAGATTAGATAAGATTGGAGAATGGAAGGTTGGAGGAAGAAATCGTGAAGGTAATGGTGAGAGTGGGTCAGCTCAAATAGAAAGAAAGATGGTGTGCCGGCAGGAGGAAGAAGAAGGAGGATCGGAACTTGTGGGTATTCGGGATTGTTGTTGTTTTTTTTTTGGTTATTTTTTAAATTTAAGACAAGAAACGGAGTGTGTCGTTGGGAGGGATAGATGGTGGGTGTTGGGAAGAGTGGGGAAAATAGGAATTGATGGTAACAGGGAGAGAACACAAATCACTCTCCCCTCCTCACTCTCCCCTCCTCACTCTCCCCACCTCACTCTCCCCTCCTCACTCTTTTCTCCTCACTCTTTTCTCCTCACTCTCCCCGCCTCACTCTTTTCTCCTCACTCTCCCGTCCACTCTCTCCCGTCCACTCTCTCCCGTCCACTCTCTCCCGTCCCCTCT
>BROF01003491.1:83130-103205 GCA_024346535.1 Eptatretus burgeri | reverse complement strand
ATACTCGTCATGTTATTGAAACTGGAGACCGCCGTGGAAAGCTGTCGCGAGCATTCCGTTTCGTTGGAGTGCTTGCTTCAGCACTTTTAATCAAACGAGCTTCTTCGCAAGCTGCTTGCTCACGGAACACACCCCAGGTCATGGTCATGGGCTTTAAGTAAACCTCTTTTTCAAGGGGGGGAAACGACGAGTGATTTTAGTCTGTGCCCGTGGTTCACCCAATTTGGTGGTCAGCAACCTTCACACCTGGAGCCGCATGTGGTGCTTTTAGGACGTATGTGTGGTTCCCAACCCCTTATCGATAGAGCCCCCTTTTTTCATGATAAATTTTTTGAAAAAAATCCATGCGAGTGTTGTGAAAGAATAAAATAATACAATAAAACTTTGACAATGATTGATAGGAAAATAATCCAATTACTGGCGAATTCTGCGAGCATGACTTGCACGTGGTGCTCTGCGTATTGTCCTCTGCATCTCAACCTGTTGTGCAGGCTCAACCACCAGTCTCAGTTTAGAGTTTGAAACCCCTTTCTAAAAAGCTGGTGATGCCCTGATCCTCGCTCAGCAAGTAAGGCGAGAATCCAAATAATGAACGACTTGTATCTAAATAACAAATGAGCTGTTTTAATAACTCCTCTTTCAAAAGAGAGTGTACCCTGGTGTTGGCTCAACCGTGAAGGCCACGGAAAATAAATTATTAGTTTCTCGTCCAGACTTTGCAAAAAATGGAGGCCTTACTATTTGATGGTTTCTAGATTTTTGATATTTTTTCCAAGGTGGCCACCATATTGTGAAGTCCACCAGACCAAAGACGAGCATGACCACCAACATATATCCCATATCATAAAAATGATGCTGGTTGTACACCCGACATGTCTACATCTACTACAGCATTGGCACTGTCTGCTGTACTGTGCGCTTGCACGTACTGAACCAGTACTACATAGATGCGGACTTGCACTACTGACCTGGTCGTCGTCGATGGGTGATCCCTGGTCGAACGGCCCATTTGCCATTTTGTTGGAAATACCCCCCAGAGCCTGCGTTCTGTTGCCTTCTGGATGCATCCACAAATGAAGACCATTTTTATACCAAAGTCGACTGAGAAAATAGTAAATATCAAAATAGAGGCAGGAAGGGACAACAAAGTCCCAATTTATGTTACTCAACTGAAGGTGGTTGGCTTAAGGTCTTGAGTCTGATCCCCTGTCATGGCGTTAAATAACACCACGAAGGTTGACTCAGACTGTCATCCTTCTGAGGTCAGCAAAATGAGTACCAACTTACTGGTAACAGGGGCCACTGCATCAGGGGCACAGCCACGCTCACAGTAATGATGAAAACAGCAGCGAAAAATTGCATTGAAAATAATAATAATGGAGGGTGCGCACGTCACATCAAAATATTTCTGATCCGCCATCTTGGAGTACAAGCAAACAAAGCAAAACCACACATGGACGACACCATTGTGTTCATTTGTTAAAACAGGAGTGAAGATGGTGAATTTTTGTGCCATATTTTATTGTAGTAATTGTGCCGATGGGGAACATTCATTGGTTGTCATTTCACAGACTGACGACAAACAACAATATAAACATTTAGATATGGAGGTTTGACTTTGATTTTGAGTTGTGATTGAGGGATATTCAAAAGGGATTTGGAATGAGACTCAACGGAGTCTTCCTTGGTCTTGAAGTATCCATCTTCACCCCTGCAAAGAACCCTGACTCACGGACCAAGCCATCCCCTTATCTGTGCTGCCTTTGGCCCTCCACCTCTGGAGGTTCGTCGATACCATCTCCATACACACGGTCCCACCGAAGCTCAGGCCAATACGTCCACCGCATGAGGAGTACTTCTTCAGAGTCATCCTCAGCGGGTGGGACAGAGCACACCAAGCTGAGGGAGTTGACAAAGTGCATTAAGCTGCACGGCTATGCTGCGTCCCAAATGCCTCGGCCTCACCGAAGCTGTTATATTCAGCGTGGTCCTCGACCCCACCAAAGCTCGGACCCACCCTCATCGAGATGGAGATGATAATGCCCTCCAACCTGCACAGTCAAGCCACATCCCAAATGCATGTGGATCGGCGTGACACCGGGAGCCATGTGCGCGGCCTCACTGAAGCTGCCACAGCTGCAGGACTCGGCTGTATCGCAAACGCATGTCGAACGGCGCGACACGTGAGCGGTTCTCTTTCTCACCAAAGATGCTGCCCTTGTCAAGGTCTTTGCTCCCATCGAAGATGTTATTAAATGGGGTCCTTGGTCTCATCAGTCCCCGGGGAGAGGGGGGCTCTTTGAGATTTCCTGCCCACAAACAAACAAATAAACTGACAGAAAGGGTTGAAAACATAACCTCCTTCACCTTCGGTGGTGGAGGTAACTAGAACTGTATTTTGGTAGTGCGCATACCTCCACCAGGCTGAACAGTTTACGGTTTGTATCTCACTGATAGGCCGGATGTGCATCCGGGCCATAACGAAAATCGAATTGGCTTGTCATTATCACCAACCCAACTAATTCACCAGGATTTCTCAAAATCCTTCAACAACTTTTAGAAATACCATGTTATGTATCGTTTTTCTGCAAATGGTTGATGATCGGTCTGGCGTTCTGCCCACTCAGTGCTCCGCTCCACCTACTTTGCTCCTCCCTCCTCCTCGGGCCGCCGATCAGGCCAGGACTCTCCCTTCTTATCCATCACCTTGACCTCAGCAAGTACCTCAGCTTCTCAACCAACCTCTTGCTGCTAAACTACTTTTCCACTCTCTTTCTCAGAGACTTTCCAGGGTGCTTTATGGACATCTGGTTCGGGAGGAGCCCTAAGTTGGATCAAGATGATTGGTCGGCATTTTCCGGCGCTCCCATTGGTGCACGGATACTTTCCCAAGAAGTAGCTCCTCCCATGCAAGGCTCCGAAGCCGAAAATGGCCACATGCACCCCCGAACTCCGCCACGTGATGGAGCTCCAGAATTAGCATGAGTGCGGGTTTCTGGCAGCGCTTTCTGACCATGAACGTGTCCTGGGTACTCGATGGAGGTCATAATGGAGCATAGCACCAGGGCTATTCAGATCACGTTAAACGAATTTCAGCGCATCCTTGCGCTTGGAGCTGCATGCCAATATGTTCTGAACACAAGCATCCGGCGTGGTCAGTAGCGTCCAGGGTTCCCCGACCTCAACGGATCGTGGTGAACATCCGGGGTACTGACTGAGCTTGCGTTTTAGTGACGTGGTTGGAGCGTTTGGAGTAATTGTGGTGAGGAGATTGAAGCGTTTGTAGTGGTTGTGATGAGGAGGGTGAGCATCAGTTATTGTGCGGATTTTTAGGAAGGCGTTATGGTGGTTGTATGAAGGTTGTATCGTTGCGGTTCGAGTATGGAGAAAGTTGAAATGAAGTGTCCGCTTGGGGAACGGCACACGCTTTGAACAGGGTTTTGGCGGCATATGTTAATGAGGCGGTCCCTGTTGCTACGCGGTCTGTGCCGTGCATGCATGGATGAAGAGAGGATCGTGTGTGCAGCAAAGTAAATGAAAATAGATAAAGGGATAGAGAATGCAATTAAAGAATGAACTAAATGCCCTCGCAATGTATTTTGTCCCATATATCCACTCGACATGAGGGAAGGGCTAACGAAAGTGGATGCTGATTAAATATCTGCCTGGTGACCGCTGTATGTTGAATGCACTTGCGTGAGGGAGTGCCGGCTTCGCAGAACCATAACAATATGTTTAGCTGCCCTGATGACCCCCTTTGCCAGGGGGTTTCTGGACGTGAGTGCCGAGCATTCTGGGGAGGATTACCTCATTTCAAAAGTCAAGTGTTGTCCAAAAATCATTGTGGCCTGTGGCTTCATTTTGTTTCAATCGGCAATATTGTGTATTTGTTAATGAATTCAGTTTTTGAATTGTCACGATTGACATTGTGATGAGCAATTAAGAAGAAAATAATTCACTTCACTAACTGGTAACCTGCAACTTAAAACTCTGCACTGCTGTCGTACGGCACATCACACGCCCCGTGTTGAGAACAATCACACGTAGAGTTCCAATTCATTTAAAGATAATTTTTGTCATACAAATTCAGCTCAACATGTCACTTCGTACATGAAACATTGCCCTCAAAGCCAAACGATTACATTATTCCCGATGTCCCGATTCCTCAGAACCGATTTTTTTTTTTTTTTACTGTGAATCATCTTCGCAGGAAAACAAGAGAATCTCATCGTGAAGTTTTCCTGCACCACATGCTCTCACGTCTTCAATACAAAGGCTGCATTGATGAGACACAGGGAGAAGCACCATCCAGCTTCCAGTGGTAAAACGTACAAATGCACTGATTATTCCTCCAGTACATGTCACAAGAGCGTATCAGTGAACTCCACTCAGATTCACACAAAAAAGAGCCAATATTCCTGCAGTGTATGTGATAAGGTATTCGATTACTCTTGGGATATGCAGATTCACACGTGGGAGCACCCGTACTCTTGCAAGGTTTGTGGAAAGATATTCGCCTCTTCTTCATTTTTGAAAGAGCATTCTTGTCCTACCCACATAAGTATGGAGCCATATACCTGCCGTGCAGGGAAGAAGCTATACACCTGCAATGTGTGTGATAAAAAGTTCAGTTACTCATCAAAATTCCAGATTCACATGCGGATTCACACAGGAGAGCGTCCATTCCCTTGCAATTTTTGTGCGAAGACCTTCTCAAATTTCGCATGCTTGAGAAAGCACACGCGCACCCACACAGGAGACCGCCCATACCCTTGCATTTTTTGTGGAAAACGATGGTCTTCTTCATTCACTCTGAAATGTCACACACGTATCCACACAGGAGAGCGCCCGTACACTTGCACAGTTTGTGGAAAGACTTTCACAATTTCATCGACATTGAAAGCTCACAGTCATATTCATACTGGTGAGCATCCCTATACTTGTACATTTTGTGGAAAGGCATTCTCATTTTCATCAGCTTTGAAAAGACACGAAGGTTTCCATCTACGGAAGAATAAAAAACCACACCTCGGAGAGAAGTCTCACAAGTGTTCAGTGTGCAGTAAGGTATTTGCTCGTGTCGCAGATTTAAATCAACATAAAAAATACACACCGGAGAGAGGCCCTACACGTGTTCTGTGTGCAACAAGGCCTTTAATCGGTGTTCAAATTTACATATGTGGTGTAGTGGGCCTGCGGGGGCAGGGCATGATGTGGGGGGCATGGTGGAGGAGTGGTTTAGATCGTGATCACGTGCTTGCGCGCGTGGGTTCGAATCCCATCCTCGTCACCAAACTGTGGTGTCGTGGTAGTGGTGCTCCAAGGCAGACACGAGCGGGGGAACAGTTCAACCCTGCTTTATTGTACAAGCGAGAGCGTGAGCATACGTTGCCCGTAACTCCCCTTTATTACGTACTTTGCACGCGTGGCCCACCCTTTTGGGCCGCAGGCCCACTACACCACAACATAAACATGAAATGATACATATGGGGAAGAAGCCCTACACGTGTTCTGTGTTCAACAAGGCTTTTTATCAGTCTTCAAATTTACATCAACATCAAATGATACATACGGGGGAGAAGCCCCCACAAGTGTTCTGTGTGCACAAGACATTTTCTTTTTCATCAAGCTTATGTCGCCACCACAGCATTCACTCAAGAGAGAAGTGCTACAAGTGTTCTGTGTGCAGCAAGGACTTTCACCAGTCATCTGCTTTATATAAGCATCAAATATCACTGTGAAATGACATCAACCCCACAAGTGAAATCAAGTTGGTACGTTGCCAAATTTATTTAATTTGGTGTTGATGTAGTTGGTGCAGGCATTTCTTATTTCTTCGTATGCAGCCTGGGAACGCTGCTATGCCGCTGATGCAATGCCCCTTGTTATCAGGAAGCTGCTACTCGTTTTGTCGACCTCAGAAAGATGACATGCTGAGTCAATTCACCTGGTTTCAATTCAATGACATGACAGCGGGCTTGAACTCAAGACCCTAATATCTTCAGCAGCCACCCGAACTTTGAAGACATCACAGGGCTTCGTGCAGGCATGATGGGTGGAATGGCTTCCTCGTGCATCAAATATTCTTGTTTTCTTCGAAGGGAAATGGGAGAAGCACATTGGGAAGTTCCACTGTACCTCCTGCTCTCTTCTTGCTCTCAAAGCTTCACAACTGGTATAGTTGTGAAAAGCACATTCTCACCAGCATTAACACCCCAATCAATTATTCCCTGTGATGAGATTGCTTCCTCAGTAACAACACCATCAATGGGGAATATATGGTACACGATGGTCATGATGAATTCGCATACTTGGGAATGAGAATAGGGCGAGCATACGATGATCTCATCCAGTATACAAATTAAATTCCATAAATAAGATGATGTTTCCATTCTAAGTTTAACAAGAATGACCACACTCTGGTCACAACATGCAACGTAAAATGGATCACTCACGGCGGTTTTTTGGGGAGGGGGTCCCTCATGGTGAACGTCACCTGACCCCAAAAAAAGGCAATGGAAATCTGATGCAATAAACCTGGGCAGTATATAATCAGCAAAGGCTCGCATGCCTAACCTCACCCAATCCCGATGTAACCGGAAATCTCTCGCACCCTCCCCATCTTTCGATACAAGTTCGTCTTTCGTGTAACAGAATAGCTTTTACATTTTTTTGCACGATTCACCTTTTAGCAAAACCCTCCTACCTCACCAAACATGACATGGTATATTTTGGGAGCTGTGTGAGCTGAGTCTCATGGAAGAGCAAGAACACAGAACAGAACATGATGAACACAGTAAACAGAAGGGATTATACAAAAGCAGGGAACAATAGAGGAATACTTGGAATTACAATTGGTGATAGGATGAATGAGAAGGGAGGAGGCAGAAGACACAGGGCATGAACAAGCTCAAGAACAGAGGGAAAACTGGGGAGTATGGGGTAGTGAGTGGAACGCATCAAATGAAAGATGGGTGGAGGAACAGGGTAGAAAACTCAATAACCTTGACAGCAAGTGATGAGCTTTTGAAGAAAGTTAACAAGGATAGAAAAGATGACAAGTATGGATGGGGGATGACCTGAGGAGATGTACAGTCATCTTGAAGCCAACATTGTATGGTTGATCTCTCCTCTCCTGGTTTGAGGCTGTAAATGTTTTCAATTTTTATTGTCTCAGCCTTTTCTTTCCCGCAATATCACCAAGAGACAGATTTGAGGCTCGAAGGAGCTCTGCTTCCAGGTGCAGCTCGATATTTCCTCATTCACTTTATTCTGGATGGCACATAAAATGTCCATCGTGGCAGATTCTGGAGGCTGGACAACTGAGAGCTGCCAGAAAGTCTCCACAAAGTTGCGGAACTCGGTGTACATCACAAAAGCAAAAAACATTTTTGGCAAAGGAGAGCAACTCTGGCTTTCACGGAAACACAAATTGTTCTGTGTCGTTGACGTAGAAGTATTAACGTCTCACTACACCATTATCTTCCTGCCTTACTGGCACTGGTAACAGGAAGTGAACCTTTGAGACATTTAAAATATATTCTTAAGAATGAGTCACACTTGGACTCCAGCGCATAATTCGATCAAGTGAATACAGAGGAGACTGCAGCAACTGGAATTTGTGCTGATTGTTTTGATCTGTATCAAATCGCCTTAAAAATCAATCATTTTGTTTTCCTGCAAGACATGTGGCATCTTAAAATTATCGAAACATTTCAGATACGTTTTATCCCAGAGTCAATCCGAACATCGAAATGTGCAGGTTTGTTCAGATTATACGGTTCGCGTTCCAATTGCATAATGGTCAAATTATAAGGTTTGTGTCCCAACTGAATAATTCCCTCCTGATTATTTTTGCATCAAATTTAAAACTGATTTTTCATCTACATTTCAATGGTGTTGAATTTGATTTGATTTTGTTTCTGATTTTGATGTTTCGGCATTGTTTTAATAAATCCAGACATTATTATTATCTTTTGGTCAACCGGTTTTCCTTGTTTCTTTTTTGACCTCGTTCATTCTTGTTCAGTGACCTTTTTTTTTCGCTGATCACCTCAATGAAGTTTGCAACACTGATGCCAAATTGAGAAGTCACAATCATGAGGGGCATTACCATGGTCTCGTTCTTTTGACGGCATCGTGAAAAGCTGGTACTTTGCACTATTGTGACAGGACACACAAGGGTTGCCTCTTTCCACTCCCAATTTCAACATTTGATGGTACATTGTATTGTCCTGCCAGGCAGTATGATGCTGTAATGAACAAAGACATTTGGTGGTGTGAAAGGAAGGCATTGTGGTGAGGGGGGTGGAGAGAGAGGTGCGGATCTGGCCTGGAAGGAAAAGGTTTCATGAGGAAGCCTTTTTATACATGGTGACGATAATTTCATGAGCATATTTGTCTTGTTGATAAATAGTTTTATTTAAACCATATAATTAAGGTATACCAGATTTTAAAAATAACTTAGTATGGAAATATTGGGACATTCACACTTCTTTATTTCTTGAAAATGATTGATGTCGGAGAACCTCCATTGAAACGTATGCAATCACGGCAGTGGAAAAGGAAATGTGTCATGGTTGCAACTGCTGTGACACTTGGATTTTGGAGGGATATCGACGAAATCCTTCACAATTGTATGAATAGTTTCCTTTTAAATGCCGAGCTCTTGAGACTTCCTCCTTACCAACTACCTTGGACTATATCAGACTGCTTCTCTCACTCTTTCAATTGTTTCTTCAGTTCTTGCAGAATTCCTTCACCCTGACCTTTTTTTCATCTGCTGCACTGCCAATTGACCCATGTGCTTTCATATAGCGCAATATTTAATACCGTGTGGGACATGTTCACAAACCAAAGTTTACCCAAAACTGTCTTTGAGCATTTGTAATGGAGTCGTGGTTGGCAAAATTAAGCTCCACAGCGGCAGCTCTGTGTTCCACACTCCATTTGACTAATTTTGGTTTTGATGATTGGGTTCAGTTTTCCGTTCAGTTCAGTTCAATATTAACAAATTCAATTTTAGATTGAACCTTGGTCAAAGTTCATGTATCATTTTATAGATCATAACTCATTGGGAGCATTTGTTGATCTCTCCCTCTCATGTAACCTTTAATTTTTCATTTGACCTTTAATTGAGATCAAACGTAAAGTGGGTTGACATCTAACATCGGCAGAGTTATGTCCATTGATGCATTTGTGTCAAATTTTATGTTCTAGTTAGTTGTTTGTTTTTTTTTACACCATGGTGATATCCCTGAGCTTGCCATAATATTCTCATCCACACTCATCCCCCCCCAACCCCACAAGTGAAATCAAGTTGGTAGGTTGCCAAATTTATTTAATTTGGTGTTGATGTCGTTGATGTAGTTGAATTTGGTGTTGATGTAGATGTAAATTTTCTTCATTGTCTTGTTTAAAATTAAAGAAAGCAAGGGGCTTAAAATCCGTTGTCCAATTGTAATGTCCCCAGAACTTGGTGTCACTCCTTTTACAAGAAGCAATTACAGGAACAAACTAGAACAGCACTCTGTAGAGTGCTTACCTCCACAAGGCTGAACAGTTTACGTTTTGTCTACCACCGATAGGCTGGATCTGGATCCAGACCTGAATCAAAATCTAATCGGCTTGTTCGTGTCACCGAACCAACTCATCCACATAGTTTTGTCATAATCCGTAAACAACCTTTTGAGATATCTTACTCACTCACAGACAGACAGGTGTGAAAACGGTGGCGAAGGTAATAAATCATGAAAACTAACACAATGCAATCAGTACGTCATAAATAAACCCCTTACCCATGACTGATTCCACACACCTCGGTTAATTCTCCTATGCCTTATCTGGGCCCATCAGTTTGGCCACAGGAGATAGACATTAGAAATACCTCCGCCAGACAAGTCAGGAAATACTCCAGCCGTGCCCAGCATGGCACAGCTGCCAGGTGAGGGCCTTGGTCGTGTCCCCCTCTCAGTTACAATCAGCACGCCATCCCGGATGCTTGCAAACACATTCAACAGGAGGAAGAGGATAGGTGTGGCTGGCTGAGTGGGGGTATGGTGCAGTAGGAAAGTGGCATAAAGATGGCAGCCGATTCTGGGAAGATTCCGGGAAAAGTTGGTTCAGCCATTTCTGCGGACCTAACTTGCTTCGTCTTGATGGAAGAGTTGCTTCGCTCTCACTCGCTGTTGGGCTGGAGCCCAGTTTGGAATGGAGTGACCCCTCGAGACCAGTGACCGACCTGCCTGCGGTGATTGAGTGAGAGGACCAAAGACTCAGCCTCATCGCGGGAGACACCAATGATCCAAAATGCCTTGGTTTCCACAGCCTGAAGCCGAGAAAGGTGAGAGGCAGGAGCACCATCCCAGAGGGAAGAGCAGTACTCCATCAGGCTGCGGACGAAACCTTTTCTGTTGTCAGGAGCTCAGGTGGGCCAAGGAAGGACTTTGCATGACGGAGGATTCCCGGTCGGCGACTGGCTTTGGAGGCCAGCTTGGAAATGTGGCTTTCCCAGGAAAGATCATGGCAGATATTGAGACCCAGAAGCTTGAATAAAAGGACTTCTTCCAGTGGATTGTTGAGAAAGTAGATGCCGGTCGGGGGGGCGGGGGGCTCTAAACGGTCCTTTCGGAGAAACATAGTGAGAGGGTGAGATTTGTCAGGATTGAAAGACATGTTCCACGTGTTGGACCAGTTTGTGATTTTGTCCAGATCTGCAAAGAGCGAAGAAGCTGTGGCTTGCCGGTTTGAGGGATGACAGATTGTACGGCAGAGGGTGGAGTCATCAGCAAAGAGATAAAGAGGATTTTATAGAGGGTCGGAGAGATCATTGATGAAAACCAGAAAAAGAACAGGGCCAGGAACGCTTCCTTGAGGAAGTCCAGCCTGAGCAGGAAGAGGAGATGAGAGAACTCCATTGAGGGCCACACGTTGGCTGCGACAAGGGAGGAAGTCTGTGACCATGAGTGGAGATGGCCTTGGATACCATAGGAAGAGAGTTTGGTGAGCAGGGCAGGGTGCCAGACCGTGTCAAAGGCACGCGATATGTCTCAGGATATGGCTTTGATTTCATGTCTGGCATTGAGGACCTCCATCCATTGTTGGGAGAGCAGAAGCAGCATATCCAGGGTGGAGTGACCTGCTCTGAAACCATATTGATGATCAGAAATCAAGCCATTGGAGAAGAGGAAAGATTTAATGTCAGAAGCAATGTTGGATTCCATAACCTTGCTGATGATAAGGGAGAAGGCTGATTGGTCTGGAGTTGCATGGATCTGTTTTTGCACCTTTTTATGCAGGCTGGTAATGTTTGCTGATTTACAAGCAGATGGCAGATTACCTTGAGCAAATTAGAGGGCGAATAGAATACAGAGAGGGTGAGTAAGAGCAGAGGAGCAGGTTTTTCAGACACGTGGGCTGATGCCGTCTGGACCGGTTGCAGAATCTGAGTTGAGGTTTGACAGCAAGCTCTCCACCTTGTCAGAAGAAAAGGACACAGAGTCCAGGGACAGTTGGGTGCGACTGGGTAAGGTGGTTAGAGAAAGCGATGGGTTTTGGACACAAGATTTCGATGCAAACACCGAGTTTCGGCATTCAGCCTTTTCACGTGCGGTTTCAGCAGTCCGGCATTTGAAGTAAGGGAGGGGATGGAAGGGGAACATACACCAGAAACAGATTTGATTAGACGCCACCAGGATTTGGAGGAGGGAGAGAGGTTTGAGAGTTCAGACTTAAGAGTCGAAAGATGTTGTTTTCTGGCTCTCCTGAGGGTAGACACGCACTTGTTCCGAGCTTTATGGAAGGAACTGAGATTACCCTCAGTTGGGATTGCTTTCTCCGAGGCAAAGGCAAGTTGTTTCAGGACAACTGCCTCACCACAAGCTTCAGTGAACCATGGGCATGAGCAAGAGGAGGACAACTGAAGACAAGAGGAGATAAATCGGTGCATGAGAGAGAGCAAGTTTCTTGGAAAGAATTCTCAGGACAAGTTGATGTTGGAAAAAGTAGCAATGGGAGACCAGTCTAGAAGTTTGGTGGCTGCTTGGAGACCCTGCTTGTCAGCCTGAGTGAAATGCCAGACTCGACGGCGCTGAGGTGGTTTTCTAATAACCGCCAGAGAGATGTTTACTTTGACAAGGACGTGGTCAGAAGAACCGATTGGAGCGAAGGAAAAACAGCAGATATTTTCAGGGAAATTTGTCAAAATCAGATCCAGAAGAGATGCAGTTCCGTTGGTTGAGATCTGGGTCGGGAAATTAACTGATTGAGTCAGTCCCAATGAGTTGCAGAAGTCTTTTGCTGAAGTGTCATGGCAGGTGAGAGAGGTACCCACACACAGCCAACTGGCATGATGACAATTGAAGTCGCCACATATCGCGGGTTGAGAGACATAATGTTGTCTGCATTTTTGGCGAAATTGAATTAAATGGCTCTCATGTCTTTCAACACAATTTATCCTTCAGTGCAATATTGTTGTCACTGCAAATATCAACCCAGTCTTCTCATCTGAGTAAGATTAAAATATTGTAAACTACACACATCACAATGTGTTTGGAGCAAGATTATTGCAACTGTGCCAACATTCCCAAAATGCAATTCTCCGTGCGATCCAAGATGGCGAAGCGAAGGCAGTGGATGAACAAAAAGCAAGCTGTTGCGGCGATTCTGGGTAAGTCCGCTCATAGTACTGACTTTTTTGTGAAGAAAATCCATAGAAAACATTAAAATTATATGTAATTATGTATTGCAAACTTTGAAGCTAACATGTTTTGTCCGCCAAGCTAGTTTAGTTGTGCACGCAGATACAATAATTTTGTTCTCAAAGTCCATTGAAATATTCAGCACTTGTCGACCGAGTTTTAAATCACAAAATCCGTGTTTGTGACAGTGAGTTACACACGCACGGAAAGTGGTAAATCAATGTGATTCAAACTGCAAGCCTGTAAGTAGGTGTATAACTAATTTGTGGATGTGACTCACGTTACCAGTATTAGCCGACCGAGGTATTTTGATTCTGCATTATACACGCAGATACAATAATTTTGATGTTACTTTTTTTAAATATTCAGAGTTTATTGAAGAAGGAGAAGAAACCACAAATGACCAGCAATCATCTCTCCCTCCGTCGCCTACACCTGTGACAGATGAATTGCAACCATCTTGCCCTCCGTCACCTACACCTGTGACAGATGAGCTGCAATCACCTCTCCCTCCGTCGCCTCCACCTGTGACAGATGACCAGCAATGACCTCTCCCTCCGTCGCCTACACCTGTGACAGATGACCAGCAATCATCTCTCCCTCCGTCGCCTACACCTGTGACAGATGAACTGCAATCACCTTAGGGGACAAGGAAACGAAAGCGAAAAGAAAAGACATGGAAACGGAATGTAAAAAGAAATGAGTACAATCAAGGTGTTGCAAAGAAGTACAAAGGTGAAAAAAAGACCAGACACGTGGAACTGAGCTGTGGTGAGAAATGCAAAAGAAAATGTGCAAAGTTTATCAATGAAGAGACACGCATGGCAATTTTCGAGCAGTTTTGGGGAATGAACAGTCACAAGGGGAGGAGGGACTTTGTTGTGTCACATGTCAGCTCGATGGCGAAAAACCGCTCGACCGGTGCTTCCAACAGACGAAAGCAGACATTTTTGTATTCTCTACCTTTGAACGGACAGAACATGCAGGTCTGCAAAAAAATGTTCCTCTCCACCTTGGACGTGTCCGATGTAATGGTCCTCTACAACCTGAAGCAAACGAATACAGATATCAAAAGACGAAGCTCTAAACCCAAGAATAACACACCATCAGCACTTCTTGATGGCATAAGGCACCACATCGAATCTTTTGCAAAAGTAGAAAGCCATTATTGCCAAGCAGACACGAAAAGAGAGTACCTTGAAGCCTCACTGAATATACGAATGATGTACCGATTGTACAAAGAAGAGACTGACACGGTTGCCCAGGTATCGGAGTACAAATATAGAGAAGTGTTTAACACCGAGTGCAATTTGTGTTTTCACCACCCAAGCAAAGACACTTGTGACACATGTGCAAAATTCCGGCTGAAAGAGACACCGACCGATGACGAGAAGGTGGAACATGACGCACATATACGTAGGAAACAGCAGGCAAAGGATAGCAAAGCCACAGATAAAGTTGACAGCAGCAAATTGGTGGCTCCGTTTGACCTTCAACAAGTCCTCACATGCCCGAAGTTGTCAGTGTCAAGTGCGTACTATTCACGCAAACTCAATCTGTACAACTTCACGATATTGAATTTACAAACTCTCCAAGGCAATTGTTTTACTTGGAGTGAGTATGAATGTAAGAGAGGTACAAATGACATTGCATCTGCAGTATGGATGTGGCTGAGTGACATGGAAGAAGGAGCCAAACATGTGGTATTTTACAGCGATTTGTTGTGGCGGACAAAACCGAAACAGGATAATGATATCCGCAATGTTGAAATTCTTGTGTGATTGCAAGAACATTGCAACGATCGAACACAAGTATTTTGAGTCTGGCCACTCAAAAAAGGAATGCGATAACATGCACTCCACCATTCAAGCTCGGTCCGCACATAAGGATGTATTCTTGACCTCCGCCTACCATGAGCACATGAAGTTAGCTCAGCACACGAAGCCCTACAAAGTCAGTGTTTTGGACCACAATGACATTTTTGACTTTTGCAAGCTGAATAATGACATCATGAAGAAAAATGCCTTCACTGGCATTCAGAAGGTGCATCACATCAAGTTTCAAAAGGAAGAGGGTTTGGTATCGGTGTCATTTGCTGACGATTTGACTGAGACTTTGTTTTGAAACCGTTCTTCAAACGTGGCAAAATACAGAGCAGCTGGCGAGTCTACGACCTGTCCAAAGCCTACCATGCATCATGTGGAATTGATGACAACAAGAGGGAAGACCTCAGAAAGCTTGCACAGTTTCTGGTGTGGATTGCGGACCGTTTTATTTTTCACTTTTGTCAGTACTGTTGCTCATTTGTTTCACTGTATGTTTATTAAATGTGGTGATGAGGGTGTCGAACAAGATAATGTTCATAATTATGTTTCTTTTAAACAAAGCATCGTTTGTTGTTCACAAATAAAATGCAACATGCAGGTATGAGAAATGTCAGTCTTGTCGATTGGAGCTCTTGTTTCAGCTGGCATATTGCATGCACACAGCTTGTGTTATCTATTGGAGCATTATGAATATATTTTGTATAGTGCGCTTAAACTCTGTAATATATTATTATTATACAATATTATAATAATATGTGGTACGATATAAAACGACGTTAAAGCGTCACCAAGATAATGAACAACAACATGATCATAAAAACAACAAGACACATTAAAGTAACGTCAGTGTGAGTTTCAAGGATAAAGTGTTGTATGTACACATTTTCATATCGCGTCATTGATTTTGAGAGCAAAATTGTTGTAAGTGTTTTAAAACGCACAAAAAACACTAAAATAATAATTCTTTTCATTAACATGTAACTTAAATATAATTATAATCTAATTTAGTTTATATTTAAGTGATTAAAAAGAAGTTTGATGTCATTAGTGATTTCACAGCACCCTTGAAACTTTCATTAAGGTGCTGTCACACCTTGACGCTTTAGCCAGCGTATGGCAAGGTCTCAAAATGTATGTAAAACGCTGGCGTACGCTGAACTATTGATGTTTTTTTTAAGTTTTGGGCGTATAATAACGTGTTGGAAGTATGCAGAACGTTTTAATCACATATAGATAACTTATACCAACGAATGCTGAGCGTGTTGTCGGCGTTCACCGCCTATGCCCAACGATAGTCTAACTTATGCGTAGCACGCGGCAGCGTTTCACCGACGATCACGTGGCGTAGGCTATTCATATGCTGCGGCTCAACGATTCAAATCATAACCGCACTAGACATCGAAGTGTGAAGCCACTGTCACACCTTGACGTTTTAGCCAGCGTATGCCGACGTATGAAAAATTTGCCGAACCAAGCTGGCACATGTCGAATACGTTATGGGTAAGTTTTGTATACGTTAATTGCACGCTGGCATATGTCGTAGTACACTGGCATACGACGTCATACGCCGAGTATGTCGAGAATTTTTCAGCATGTTGAAAATTTCTCGACGTACTCGGCATATGACACACGTTCCGCATACGCTGGCCATAAGTTGTAGGCACGTTACGCGATCGTTGACACACGTCAACACACATTACTTGTACGTTACTCATAAGTCGAAGCACGTCGAGGTAATGGTTAGCGTCAGTGTTCCAGACTCCCTGATTTGTTTGTTTTTTTTTTTCTTCGGTATGACGGTAATGTTGACACTTCGATTTCGATGACATAATGAAACACAAGAATAGTTTCACTTACCTTATGTATGGAGTAGAAGTACCCTAAAATGAGGCAGCTTGATTAAGTGATAAGATCCTGGAACTTGAATTTCAAATCAAATACAACAATCATAGGAATTTATGCTGTTTCCCATTTTTGCTGTGTTATACTTACCGTACCTTCCGAGAACACGAAATAATACTTTCTGTTTGTTTCAGGTGTTAAGATTTTTTTTTGCATTGTATCAATGTATGGGCCTTACTGACTTTGCCTGTTGAGGCAGCGGTGGTCATTAGCTATATGTAAACTGACCAACAGCATTGTTCGCTCTGTAAACGATTTTTCCTCAATTGCTTCATCATATTTTCTTCTGGTTTTAGGTGCAATGCAACAGTGATGGTGAGAAACTAATCTGTCGAATGTTGAACTGTATCTTGCATGTGACTGGTATTAATAATTATGGGAATTTTACATTATTTAGCAGTATCAAAGCAGATCCCATTGAGAAACAGGCCTTCCTGTGTGACATCCGTGATAAACGTTTAGCTGAACCTTCAGGGTCTTCCTATCATATGGAGAATATGTGCAGTCAGATACCTGATTCATTAGAAGGTGTTGAACTGGATGCCATTGGTTATCACAGAGGATGTTACTCGTACTTTACAATGTCCCTTCATCGGCTAACTGAATACAAAAACCAGCCCTCAACATCTTAAGTGGCACTTCGGCGATCGCCTCGCAAAAAAACAATCAGAAACTGTTATTATCGGCCCTGAATGCATCTTCTGTGATAAATTTGATCTGAAGCTACCTGGTGATCAGGCAAAAAGGAGAAACCTATCAAGTTCACCCTACCCACAGCTTGGAAGCATATTGAACCTCAAGCATCAGCATTGGGGAACAGCAGTTTATACCGCAAGGTGAAGGATGTTGCCCTTTTTGCAAAAGAAACTAAATTTCACCCAAGTTGCCGACGAGATTTTACGAAGGCAGACGACAATCGTCTCCGTGCTGCAGAGAATGCAAAACGTGATGATACTGAGCAGGCTCGCCAGGAAGCTGCCCACCATGAGGCATTTGATGCAGTTGTTGAGTTCATCCTTGAGCATGTCATTGATGATAATGGAGTTGTAGCACTCTCCTCCTTGAGACTGATCTACACTAAGAGACTGGATGAATGTGGGTTTACTAACAGAGACTATCGCAGTGAAAAATTAATGAGGAGACTGCAGAATTATCCTGACATTGGGTCCAGCATTGTATTCACCAAAGTAGATGGTAATTACAAAGGCTGCATATCCTTCTACCTTGTTTATAACTTCAGTATAACAGTTGCTTATGCCATTTCTCATGCATACAATGTGACCAGCACTGATAACACTAAGGTTGTTGCTCTTATACTTTGTGGCCTCATATGCCGATCTTTCAAGGAGATACAAGCTCTTCCATGGCCTCCTACTCCTGATGATCTTGATGTCAAGCCTGATCTTCTTCCCCCTGAGCTGACAAAGTTCCTGAATATAGTTATATCTGGTGAACAAGAAGTAACCAGTGATAAGACAAAGCACCTTGTCCTATCAATTGGCCAGGATCTCTGCCGCTCAGTGACGGATGGGGAGTGGAAGCTCCCGAAACACATATTGCTGTGTACCACTCTGCGACATCTCTACCGGAGCGAACAGCTGACTACCATTCTCAATCGACTCGGTCATTTTGAATCCTATGATTTTGGTGTTGAATTGGAGACTGCACTTGCCAAAGCTGTGGATGAGGTATCCACACATCTCACTCCCCACATCATCAAAGGAGAGGGTAATTTCCTGTGCCATAATTGTGCAGAATAAATGCTTCATTTGTGTTTCTCATCCATTTGATTCAAATGTTGTGAAAACTTCTGTTTTTCGATAATTGGGCATGTCCAAATCCAAGATGGCAGCCAAATAGACCCCAAGACCAACCTAATTTTCTTGTTAACATCTAAAAATGTTAACTAGACACCTTAAGGATTCTAAAAAAGTATGTTTGCAGAGTACTCAGGGGGGTGCAAGTGGGGCCTATTTAGCTGCCTTACTATAAGTCCTTTATATAGAATGCAGTGAGACATAGTATTTTTTTATTTCCAAACTCTGGTGCCACAATTTGTCAATCTTGATATTCCCAGGTGGAGCTCATCTTCAGCCTTCGTTCAGCCACCAGCTTGATTTGGTTGAATGGTTGTAACATATATTTCAAACCCAGATGTGTCGATTCTCTCCCGGCACAGAATGATAGAATGACGTCAAACTTCAACTCTTTTGGGAATTTTGATAGATTTCTATGGCATGTAGATTAAAAGTCGGTCTGCTTCTAACAAACTGGGGAAATATACAATCTTGAAGCAATTGGAGCTTCGTGAATACATCTGGACATTTCCTTAGACCCATATTCTCTGTCCAACTTGTTGGTACCTTTTATAAAAATCCCTTAGAAAGCAAGATAGCTTTTAAATGAAAGGCGATTCTCTTATATTGAATTAAACTTATTTGAAAGGTCAGCCTGCTTATCGTATCTTAACGAGACAGGTCGACATCTTTCAATACAGAGGAAAGATATGATTGTATTAACTTAAAATTTATAATGGATGCATGTTCAAGCAAAGAGAATCATACCATATTTCAGTACATTTTCAATTTAAATTTTCAACATTTATTTTAATATGAAGTTTTAATCAACATTTTATTATTGTTTTTATCACCTTCAAATTCATTATGCTAATTTTGGAGAAATGACATCGACAGTATGAAGGAAAGGTCGAATTGAGAGCAGCGAGTTGAAATCGAAAGAGAGTAGTGAATTATGAGACATTAATGAGAACCACACGTGTGAAAGAGGAGGATGAAGCATTATAAGAGATAGTTTCTGTTATTATTATAATTTGAGAGAGATTGCATCAGATTAAGTGAAGGAAAGGTTGAATAAAAGATCGTGAGGTGAATGGTGAATTTTTGGATAGGAAAACGCAGTGGGTGGAAACAGATCACGTGGTTATAGGAGAACCACGTGGTTATGGGAGGTGTATTGTTAAAAGGGAATTTTCTTTGTTATTATTATTATTTTTAATTAGGATTGTGTAAGTTTCGGAAAAGGAAAGGTTGAGGTAAAAGCGTGGAGTTCTTTGGTGAATTTGGATTGGTAAACACAGAGTGAAGCTGATGGATCAACGAAAAGTAACAGGAAGAGGGTAGAGAGACACGTGGTTACAGGAGGTGTATGGTGAGGAAGGATACAAGGAATGTTTTTTTTTTTTGATGGATTTTTGAAGATTAGATAAGATTAGAGAATGGAGGGTTGTAGGAAGAAATCGTGAAAGTAATGGCTGGTGAGAGTGGGTCAGCTCAAATAGAAGAAAGATGCTGTGCCGGCAGGAGGAAGAAGCAGAAGGAAGATCGGAACTTGTGGGTATTGGGGATTGTTGTTGTTTTTTTTTTGCTATTTTTTAAATTTAAGACAAGAAACAGAGTGTGTAGTTGGGAGGGATAGATGGTGGGTGTTGGGAAAAGTGGAGAAAATAGGAATTGATGGTAACAGGGAGAAAATACAAATCACTCTCCCCGCCTCACTCTCCCCTCCTCTCCTCACTCTCCCCCCCTCACTCTTTTCTTCTCACTCTCCCATCTCTCCCATCTCTCCCCTCTTCCATCTCTCCCCTCTTCCATCTCTCCCCTCTTCCATCTCTCCCCTCTCCCATCTCTCC
>BROF01003491.1:61170-80961 GCA_024346535.1 Eptatretus burgeri | reverse complement strand
CTCTCTCTGCAGCTGACTCCACTTGCCTGGCTCTTTCATGAGCAGATCTATCAGCAGTTAGCTGTTGCCGTGTGCGTGCAGTTCGAGAATTCAAATAACAGGAGGAGAATGTGTATGTTTAAAAAGTCAATGAATACAAACATTTTGTATTTCAAAAAACCCTAGCGTTTTTAACCATGAAGCCTTTTGTGACGATTAATACGCCGGCGCACTATTCGAAAGCCTTTTTTTTTTAATGGAAATGTTATTTTACATATATATATATATATATATATATATATATATATATATATATATATATATATATATTCATTTTTATGGAAAGCCACTTAGCGCATCCTGGAGCTGAATGTTAGGTCTATATGTGTGTAAAGTTTCATCAAGATTGGTTCACTGGTCTAGGAGCTTATTGGTTACAAACAAACAGACAGACAGAAGGACTGCCATTTATATAGTGGATGAGCAAATACAACCCGTCACTTCGCTGACAGGAACATATTAAAGGGAACAGCCTGGTGTTGGCTTATTCGTCAGGGTGGCTGGCTTAGGATCTTCGGGTCCTGAGTTTGAGCTCTGCTTGCTGCTGGATTAATACCAGGTGTGGTTGACTCAGCCTGTCATCCTTCTGAGCTTGGAAAAATTGAGTACCAGTGTATTTGTGGAGGGGCACAGCATCAGCGGCATAGCCGCGCTTCCAGCAAACGATAACTACCCGGCAGCCAAGCCGCCATACGCAAGAAGAAGACTCCTTCCCTATATAACCAAATTGATCCTCTCCAATGTGGCTAACTAATATTACTTTTGACTTGTACTACTTGTCATAAGGTTCATTGATAAATGCGGTATCAAGCTAATTGTAGCCGACAAAAAAGTTGCTGTCGTTGATGGCTTCCTTTTGTTTTAATTGGCGTTATCGTGTATTCGTAAATGAATGAATTTTTTTGAATTGTTCTGATTGGCGAAATTCACTTCACTAAAGTAAATGGTAACCTGCAACCTTAGAACACTGCACTGCTGTCACAACGACACACACGACTCCGTGTTAAGAATATTCACACATAAGGTTCACAGATCATTTATGGCACACAAATTCGGTTCATCATTTCACTTTCCCCACTAAAACATGGTCTTCAAAGCTGCACGTTAACATTCTTTCTCAGACCTAGTTCCTGAAACTGACTTTCTTTTTTTTTCTTCTGAATTATCTTCGCAGGCAAACGGGAGAAGCTCATCGCAAGGTTTTCCTGCACCTCACGTTCTCACGTCTTCAACACCAAGGCTGCATCGACGAGACACAGGAAGAGGCACCGACCAGTTTCCAGTGACGGAGAGGACAAATGCACCGATTATTCTTCTCGTACCTGTTATAACACCACATTGGTGAACCACACTGTGATTCAGGCAAAAGAAAGACCATATACCTGCAGCGTGTGTGGTAAGGGATTTAGTTTCTCATCAAATTTGAAGAAGCACGGGCGAATTCACACGGGTGAGCGTCCTTACGCGTGCACAGTATGCGGCAAGCGATTCACTCAGTTATCGCACTGTCAGATTCACGTGCGGATTCATACGGGGGAGCGCCCCTTTTCTTGCAGCGTTTGTGTGAAGACCTTCTCAAATAGATCATGCTTGCAAAAGCATGCACGCACCCACATTAGAGGGTGCAAATACATTTGTGAGGTTTGTGGAAAGAAGTTCTCCTCCTCTTCAATTTTGAAGAATCATGTTCTTATCCACACAGGGGGTGAGCCACATCCCTGTGGTCGAGGGGAGAAGCCATATACCTGCACTGTGTGTGAAAAGGGATTCAGATACTCATCGGAATGGAAAAAACACATGAGGATTCATACGGCGGCGCGCCCATACAAATGTCCTGTATGTGGGAAAGGATTCAGTCGGCCATCATGGTGTCAGATTCACCTGCGCGTTCACACAGGAGAGCGTCCATACGCATGTGCTGTGTGTGGGAAAGGATTCGCTCGGTTAGCTTCATGTCAGATTCACCAGCGTATGCACACGGGAGAGCGTCCATACACATGTGCTGTGTGTGGGAAAGGATTCGCTCGGTCGTCATCATGTCAGATTCACAAGCGTATTCACACGGGAGAGCGTCCTTACAAATGTGCTGTGTGTGGGAAAGGATTTGCTCAGTTAGCTTCACATCAGATTCACCAGCGTATTCACACGGGAGAGCGTCCATACACATGTGCTGTGTGTGGGAAAGGATTCGCTCGGTTGTCATCATGTCAGATTCACAAGCGTATTCACACGGGAGAGCGTCCATACACATGTGCTGTATGTGGGAAAAGATTTGCTCGGTTGGCTTCACGTCAGATTCACCAGCGTGTTCACACGGGAGAGCGTCCGTACACATGTGCTGTATGTGGGAGAAGATTTGCTCGGTTGGCTTCACGTCAGATTCACCAGCGTGTTCACACGGGAGAGCGTCCGTACACATGTGCTGTGTGTGGGAAAGGATTCGCTCAGTTGGCTTCATGTCAGATTCATCAGCATGTTCACACGGGAGAGCGCCCACACACTTGCAACGTCTGTGCAAAGACATACTCATCTTCATCATCTTTAAAAATTCACACACGTATCCACACAGGGGAGCGTCCGTACAGTTGCACAGTTTGTGCAAAGACGTTCAAAGTTTCATCAGCTTTGAAAAGGCATGCAAGTTTCCATACATGGAAGAAAGATAATCAAAGAGTACACTTGGGAGAGAAGCCTTACACGTGTTCCATATGCAGCAAGGGATTTGCTCGTTCCTCAAATTTGTATCAACATCAAAAAATACACACCAGAAAGAACAGCACTCCAAGGACATTCAAATTGAATTTGGCCGAGATAAATGTGTTAAGTCCTCATTCACAGCGGGTAAACCAACAAAAGCAGACAACAGATATGACTGAAAAACAATGATGCAGCAGTGAGAAAACAATGCATCTTACAAATACTGCGGAGTTGGACACGTCCATCAAATCCGTGACAAACAAATGAGTGAAACCATTTTCAACATATCCATTGTTGACCCAAGGAACAAAATCAACGCTAAAAACCAACTCGCAGTGCCAGTGTCCCAAAACAGTTGTGGAATAATAAACAGGCCACAATCGGTAAACAACATGTTCGATACCAAAATATGCAAATTCCTCACTCTTCAAAAACCAGTGCAACCTTGGAATTGCCAGTGCATCACCGAGAAGGTGATGGCCTGATGGAGCTTGACCAAGTGTACAAAAGGATGACTGTTAGATTGGCTGAGTACGTTAAAAGCTCAGCAGACAACAAAATCCAATTTATACCTGAACTCGAACAAAAGCCAGAAAAGGTATCTCTAACTCACCTTGCAAAGAATTTCCAACAACAGGAATGAATAGAAGATGCTGCACTTGAAATCAAAACAGTAGCAGATTGAGAGAGTGATTGAATCTTTCTTATTGAATGCAAGGAAGACAAAGGAAAATTATAAAATAAAATATCAACAAATATACACAATAATGGAATTGAGAGAATGACAGAAGAGCAGCAAATTTTATTTAAAAATATATTGTAAGACCTGGAGATGGACAAAAAAGGCTCACTTGAGTGGTTAAGAATAGGTGAGCTGAATTGTGATGGAGATCGAGTCCTAATAAATTCCTATGAGCAAGGACTCTACATCGATGGCTCTAAGAATATCACAGGATTGAGTCAAAGAAGCAAGTGGAAGCTCTGATAGGAAGAAACAGAAAGCACCAATCACCTTCTCTTCGGATGTAAAAGAAAAAACACTTATCAGAAGAGCTGTACATACAAAAACATAACAATGTAAGCAGAATAATCCACATCATGCTCAGACTTCAAATTCAAAGAAGTTGGTGTAGAGGAGGCTGCAACATCAGGTATTCGGGTATATTGGTTTGAGCTGCATCAATCACTTCAAAGGTAGGGGTGGGTGATGTTTCTAGTTTTTTTACGAGTCGATTATCGTCCCTCCAAATATCGATGATATGGAAATGTATCAACATTGCGCAATCACTTGTGCTAACGTAGCGATCACCTGGTGCCGATAGCTGGCGCTTGGGGGCTTTACACCATGAATGTTTATATTACCCGAATGATGACCCACTGTGCAATAGCTCAAACATATCGCAGTTAATCATCATCTAATCCGCCCTGAAATTGATGCAAACACTTTCATGTACTCTCATTGAAAGCGGGGTTTGTGTCATTGTCAGGGACAACATCTTCATGGGTATTTTTGAACATTAATTGTGCTTTTGCAGAGTGGCAAACAAGCCGCTGTGGCCAGACATCAAACTTCATCTACACTGTACAATGCAGACTAAAGTATCCGGATTTCTCCATCTTCGGTCCCACTGCCTGCCCTGCTCTTTTCAGTGGGATGGAATGATGTCTGGGATGTCATTACGGCATTTCGTCCAACGCTAGGCTCGGCCCCTACGGACGTGCACGTCATCGCGGCGTCCAGCACTCAACCCGTCTTGTGCTTATCTATTTCTTTAAAACATTTTCTTTGCTTATGCTGGGTACATGGAAGGGACGAGATGCAAATCCACCATGATGGCTTGTGGGGTATTGGGGCGGGGGGGAGATGGGAGGGTGTTGTGTTTGGTTGTGGTGGATGTCGCTCTGAGGGTGCAAGTGGTGTTAATGGGGACAACATCTTCTCACCATTCACCTGAAAGAAGACAGAGAATGGTGTTGCAGCAATCTTTTTTGTTATTGCTGTTGTTTTTGTTACCTGTACCGTCGTGTTGTGATAAACTGAGTCCTTCATGTCGATCTTCTTACTAAATCGATGAAAATACGTCTCCAAATCTTCAGTTCACGAGACCGCACACCACTTCCCATTATATCGAATGTGCTGATATAATCAACAGTTTCAAATATGTTGTGTCACGTTGACGATATATTTTTTTTCACTATCTTCTCGAGCCGATAGACATATCGCCCAACCCTTTTCAAAGGTCAATCGTTTTGTTTTCCTGCAAGACAGATAGCATTGTGAAAAGTATCTGAACATTTCATTTCAAATTTTGTCCTGGAGCAAATCTGAATATTGAACTGAGAGGTAAAAGGCTTGTTTGAACAAAACCATTCCCACCTGATTATTTTTGCATCAAGTTGAAAGCTGATTAAAAAAAAAACAATATTTCAGTGTATTATTTCAATGGTAACCAGCTCCTTTATGTTTATGTTTAGTTTTTTTAATGTTTATGATTTTGATGTTTCAGCTTTATTTTAATAAATCCAGAGTTTATCTGTCAGACTTCTCTTTCTTATTTTTTTTCTCCGAGATTTTTTTTGGACTTATTCATTCGCACACTTTACCTCTTATAACTAATCACCTCCATCGCGTTTTCAGTGCTATTGCCAAATTGAGAATTCACAAACAGGAGTAGAATTACTACAGTCCTGTTCTTATGATTTTGACATGGCATTGGAGAATGCCTTCTTGTTCTTTTGACTTGTACCATAGTGACATTACACACAAGCCTTGTCTCTTCACACTCCCAATTTCAACATTTGATGTTGCATTGTATTGTCCTACCAGGCCATATGATGGTGTCAGGGGCAAATATATTTGTTGGTGTGACAGGAAGGCATTCTCCAATGTGTGGTGTGGTGGTGGAGAGAGATGTGTGGATCTGGCCTGGCAGTAAAAGGTTGAGAGAGTTACATCACAACATCAACCTTGTTACGTCAACATCGATCTTTGTTCTGCACATTTGTGTAATCACACATCCATTCCGAACAGACCAACAATTCCTGCCAATGTCCATGTGCCCTGCTATCATCAATGCATATAGGTCCCCATCTAATTATAGTTCAAACCTATCTCCTCTTTTCTGCTACCAGAACCTTTCAAAGGTGAACATTCCATGCATTAATGAGGGAAAGACCCCTGTCTTACTCACTCACTGGAGTCAGGACAGGTACCGGAGGATTGGAAAGTCGCAAATGTAACACAATGATTAAGAAAGGATCCAGAGAAGAATTGGGAAACAATAGACCTGTGAGTTTGACTTCAGTTGTGGGGAAGGTGTTGGAGACATTAATTAAGGACCGGATGAGGAACCATTTATATAAATACAAACTAATTAAAGGTAGTCACATGGGTTTACCAAAGGTAGTTCCTGTTTAACAAATCTTATAGAGTTCCATGAAGCAATGTCTGATTGGGTGGATGAGGGAATGGCAGTGGACAAAGTATATCTAGACTTTATGAAGGCATCTGATCAGGTACCACCGGAGGTTGTTTGCCAAAGTGAGAGCTTGTGGAGAAGCTGGTCTGGTAGCTTATTGGATTGCAAACTGGCTTCGTGATAGGAAGCAAAGAATGGATCTGAGTGCGAGGATGTCTTGCTGGGAGGATGTAAGTAGCAGGGAACCTCAGGGATTAGTACTCGGACCATAACTATTCATGATTTACATCAACGATTTTGATAGTGGGGTAAAGAGTAAGCTTTCCAAATTTGCAGATGACACAAAGCTTGGGGGTGAGGTGGATAGCAGAGTGGGTGGTGATCAGATTCAGGAAAATATTGATACTTGTATAGATTTGGCAAAAGATTGGCAGATGGAATTTAACCTGAGCAAGTGTAAGGTGTTTGGGATGGGAAAGAACAATGAAAATAGAGATTACAGGATGCAAGGGGTAATTTTGGAGTGTGTCACACAGGAGAGAAGGATCTGGGGGTGGTAATAGATATGGGAGGGAATCAGGCAGCACAGTGCCAGGCAGCTATTGGTGGAACAAATTGGGTTTTCGGTTGTATGAGGAGGGGGATCAATTATAAATCAAAAGAGGACCTGTTAACATTGTACATGAATTTATTGAGGGCCACATTTAGAATATTGTGTGCAGTTTTGGTCACCACAGTTCCAGAAGGACATCGATGCCATGGAGAAGGTTCAGCGCAGGGCGACGAGATTGATTCCGGGCCTAGCTCGACTCAGCTATGAGGAGTGGTTGACAGAGACAGGGCTTCATACACAAGAAAGGAGGCGGTTATGAGGAGATATGATTGAGATGTTTAAGATAATGAAAGGAAGAGATAAAATAAATGAAGATGAATTATTCAACAGAGTCGACAGTGACAGAACCACGGTGCATCGTCTGAGAGTGAAGAAGAGGAGAGTTAAGACGGCAGAAAGGTAGGGAACTTTCACTCAGAGAGTAGTTAATGCATGGAATGGTCTCCCTGGAAAGGTAGTAGCAGCAGAAACAGTATATAAGTTTAAATTAGAATTAGATAGGTACCTGGAAGTTATGGAGATAGAGGGGTATGGCGATGTTGATAAGAGTTAAGGTAGTTTGAGTATTGATGGGTGATTGTGTTGGAGTGCTGTTGGTGGGGGTCTTGTCACGAGGGGTTGTGTGGTTGATGTGTGTTTTTTACCAAGCACATGACCCCTCTCCGAGGGGAACAAAAGGAAAAGGAAAAAAAAAAACTACACACACTTCAAACAAGAAAATATACATTATTTCATTAATTAAAAACTTTTTTGCATTTTCTTCCTTGGATCTTGTGTCGATGGGTTGGTGTGGTGTTCGCGCAGGTACAACGGGCTGAACGGCTCCACCTGTCGGATTTCCTTGGTATTCCTTGTTATGTTGTGTGAGGTAATTTTTTTTTTTAATATCTGTAGATTTTAAGGAATTAAGAAGAAAAGTAACAAGAAAAATGTGAAATGAACGTTTCAACTTCCTCCTTTGTGAGGAGAATTTAACAAATCACCACCAATCGATCTGAATCGGACAACGACGGCCATTTTGCTCGCATAACTGGGGACGTTCCGTTAGCGAGCAGCTTGCTTCATCGCTTGCTCCGCTTGACAAGCAGCTTGCAAAGCGGTTGCTACGGAACGGATAATCGTCCGTTGCTCGATTTTTAAAAACCGCAGGACGTTATTCCAGCCTCCTCTGAATTCCCTCCTGCGTCTCCCCTTTCACACCGTCGACGTCGGCGAGTCGCGGACTGAGGTAAAAGCGCGGGAAGCTCGGCGTGAGAGAACAAACGGCGCGCGCTGTGCACGACCAGGCGCTGTGACGTCATTTCCACCCTTTCTGCTTTGCTCTGCCTTGTCTCGTCCTCCACGTGGAGATGTCCTCCGACCTTTCAGACAACATGTGAGACACTCGACTTGGAGAAAGGAGTCGTACAAAACGGGTGATTTAATTATTTTTTTTAATCTCGGCGCGGGTTTCGTGACGGAGGATGGACGAGACGAGAGATCGTGGTGGACCCGGTCCCGTCCCGACGTGGCTGGAGATCCAGGGTCTATCGGAGGAGTCTCTCCGAGCCGCCGTTACGGGTCTCGGGATCGAGATCCTCGGAGCTCTCTGTGCCCGGGCCGAGCCCCCGACCGTGAGGGTTCGACTGTGTTCTTTGTCCGCACGAACGTTCACCTACACCATGTACGTGGAGCTCTGTCGGTACATGGAGTCGTGCCGTGCGGGGAGAGGATCGGAACGGATCGTGGTGCCCGGACGTGGCACGGAGACCCGTGGACCCGGTGGAGTCGTGCGGATCAAGGTCGAAGACGAGTATTTGGATCTTGAAGGAGATGAAAGAGACCTCGGGGATGGTGAGTTGAGAACTGGACCTTCAATTACCTTTATTATTCCACACAAGGGGACAATATGAGGGGAAACAGGTAAAGTACTCGCACCTGAACACCTTTACAGGTGAAGGAAGAGGGAAAGTGAGAACAATGTTTGAAGAGCACAACACAAACCTGACAATAACACCCAGCCGTCTGTCTGTCTGTCTGTCTGTCTGTCTGTCTGTCTGTCTGTCTGTCTGTCTGTCTGTCTGTTTGTTTTTGACAACTTGTGCATTTGACTGTACCAGATCACGTGACAGAATACCACACCTGCACATCAAATTGTCGTCATCCTAAAATTCAAAAATCTGTGTGTGTACGTGTGCGTGTGTACGTGTGGACGTGTGGATGTGTGTGTACGTTCTCAAATCAAAAACCACTTGGCTGATCTTGAAATTTTGTACACGTGCCTGGGGCACCCTTGGTCAGGGGTGAGTTCCATGAGCAAGCAGCTTGTCATCGCTTTCCAAGCCAGACGTTCCGTATCGACCGATTTGCAAGACTATTCATACTCGTCATGTGCTTTTAGGACGTATGTGTGGTTCCCAACGCCTTATCGATCGAGCCCCCTTTTTTCATGATAAATTTTTTGAAAAAAATCCATGCGAGTGTTGTGAAAGAATAAAATAATACTAGAAAACTTTGACAATGATTGATAGGAAAATAATCCAATTACTGGCGAATTCTGCGAGCATGACTTGCACGTGGTGCTCTGCGTATTGTCCTCTGCGATCTCAACCTGTTGTGCACGCTCAACCACCAGTCTCAGTTTAGAGTTTGAAACCCCTTTCTAAAAAGCTGGTGATGCCCTGATCCTCGCTCGGCAAGTAAGCGAGAATCCAAATAATGAACGACTTTTATCGAAATAACAAATGCGATGTTTTAATAACTCCTGTTTCAATGGAGCGTGTACCCTGCCTGGTCTTAGCTCAGCCGTGAAGGCCACGAAAAATAAATTATTCGTTTCTTGTCCAGGCTTTTCATAAAAATGGAGGCCTTACTATTTGATGGTTTCTAGATTTTTGATATTTTTTCCAAGGTGGCCACCATATTGTGAAGTCTACCAAGACCAAGACCGAGCATGACCACCAGCATATATCCCATATCATAAAAATGACGCTGGTTGTACACCCAACATGTCTACATCTACTGTAGGATTGGCACTGTCTGCTGTGCTGTGCGCTTGCACGTACTGAACCAGTACTACATAGATGCGGACTTGCACTACTGACCTGGTAGTTGTCGGTGTTGGGCGATCCCTGGTCGAACTCCCCATTTACAAATTTGGCAGGTAGGGACAACAAAGTAATAACTTATTTTTCTTTGCTGAAGGTGGATGACTTAAGATCTTTGGGTCTTGAGTTTGAGCCCCTGTTTCACCCGTTAAATAACACCAGGTGGGTTGACTCAGCCTTTCATCCTGACGTCAGCAAAATGACTACCAACTTACTGGTAACAGTGGCCACTGCATCAGCGGCCCAGCCCTGCTCACAGCAATGATGCAACCAGCAGCCATCGGTTACATGCAAAATAATAATAATAGAGGGTGTGCGTGTGACAAAACATTTCCGATCTGCCATCTTGGAGTACAAGCAAACAAAGCAAAATTCCACAGACTACATCATTGTGTTCACATTCGTTGAAAAAGGAGCTAAAATGGTGAATTTTTGCACCATATTTTGTTGTAGTAATTGTGCCGATGGGGAGCATTTGTTGTCGTATCAAAGGCTGCTAATTAGCAACAATATAAAGATTTACATATAGAGGTTTGACTTTGAGTTGTGACTGAGGTGCGTTCAAGAGGGATTTGGAATGATACTGAACGGAGCCTTTTCTGGTCTTCAAGCACCCATATTCACCCCCAACAAGGAACCGCAACTCGTGGACAAAGCCGTACCCTTATCTGTGCTGCGTCTCCTCCTCCACCTCTGGAGGTTCGCCGATCCCATCTCCATATACACGGTCCCACCGAAGCTCAGTCCTTTACATCCACGGCGGGAGGATTCGCCCAAAACGGAGTCATCCTCGGCGACAGGGACAAAGCACACCAAGCTGAGGGAGTGGACAAAGTGCACGTTGCACGGCTCTGCCACCTCCCAACTGCCTCGGCCTCACAGAAGCTGTTGTATTCAGCGCTGTCCTTGACTCCACCGAAGCTCGGTCTCACCCTCATCGAGACGGAGCCGATAATGCCCTCCGAGTGCATCCCAAAAGCATATCGATCAGTGTGACACAGGCTGCCATGTGTGCAGCCTCACCGAAGCATCCAGGGTGAAAGCATGGTAAATGGGACACAAAGTGGCCACAGACATGAAAATTTCAAAATCAATATATTTCCATGTATCATATACCAAAATGTACATGAGAGTGTGCTGAAAAAGAAAATAAATATAGTTAAAGGGGTCTGAACAGTTTGGGGTGAAGCCGAGGCACCCTCAGGCACCGAAATTTAGGCACACAAAATGTGTGACCAGTGAGTTTTTACTTTCATTTAGAGTAAATATATGTCTCCTTGTCATACTAGCAATTACCAATGTTTATTAAAGTAATAATGGAGCAAAAATAAACACACAGACATTGGTGTTGTTTATAAACAATGTATTGTTGGTTTGACTGACTGCAGCAGGTAAAAACAGAATATTACACATATAAATACTTATCGAACACATTAGCAACTGTCCAAAACACTTTATGCGACAATTTTATGCATTTTCTGCAATTTTGCTGATGGACTAATTTTAGGCATTTTTGCTATTTCCCCTATTTTTGACAATTTATTTTAAAATAATTAAATGTTAAAAATATATACATACATATACAGTCATGCACCACTTAACGACGGGGTTACGTTCTGAGAAACGCGTCGCTAAGCGACGTCGTTATGCGAACATCATTATTTTTTTTCGTTTTCGAACATCGTACTTACACAAAACTACACACCTAGGCTATATAGTGTAGCCTATTGCTCCTCGGATACAAACCTGTACAGCATGTTACTGTACTGAATACTGTCGGCAATTGTAACACGCATCCAAGAGAGATGGAAGACACGTTAGTTTTACCTTTGTGCTGTTCATGACGGTCATCGGTGTTGTTCGCAGGAGCTCACAATCTCCTCTCACATCGATTATAGAAAGATGAATAAATAGCGTTTGGATTTTACAAATACGTAATCATTGCATCGATGTTATAATTTATAAATGAAGAAACGAGCTCCTGTCAATTGTGATATATATTTTCGGAACAGTGCGATTGTTTTAACAACATGAAAAGCTTCACTAAAAATAAATGTGTTTTAATTTCGACTGTAACAACGATTTATTTGCGGAATTCTTCAATTCAAAGGTAATTTACTTGCTCGAAGGTAAACGTGCAAACATTGCTTCAGTTTGAAAGCCGATTTCCTTGAATCCCGATTTAGCACGATCCTGTTTTTTTTCACGATGACATTTTATGGACCTCAACGATCGCATTGTAACAGGGCCACACCGTCGTTTATTATCATTATGAAGTATTATGTACTGTACAGCGTACATAATTGTACGTGCTATTTTATACGACTGGCAGCGCTACGTCGACAACATCACTCGGCGATAGGAATTTTTCAGCAACCTTTTTTTTTTTTTTTTTTTTTTTCAGAGCTGGCAGATCCGTCGTATATGCGATCCGTCGTTGCCCGGAACGTCGTTAGGTGGCGCATGACTGATATATATATATATATATGTTTTATTCATTTTAAGTGCTTTATTACTCAGTAGTTATGCCAATAAAATTAGAATATAGCCATACAATACTTTATGTGAGACAGTAGCAATCCTCAAAAAGTGCCTCACAGCACAATTTTTCCACAATTTACTTGGGATATATTGCATAATCGCATATATTGGCACACCAAAATTACAGTCAAAAGGGCTGTTAAATGAGCCTCTTGGGGATATATCATACTAGCTGTAACCATAGATGGAGAGATTTAATGCACAAGGCTCATTCATTGTGTAGAATTTTCAGTATAGAGCACCTAATATTGCACAAATAACAAATATGTAGAAAATGTTGAGGTACGTGACAGAAAATAATAAGTTTATTATTTTAAAATATAAATCTATATTCTCGAGATGCCCTTACTTACTAATAACATTTTATAACATGTCCTGTACCAACTGACATAAAGAAAATGATTGTAAATATTATATTTTTGAAAATTTTAACAAAATTATGGGGGAAAGTAAGGTGTTGAGGTACGTGACAGAAATGGACTACTTGCCAGTTCACAGCTGATGTATTAAATACACAGCACTAAATACAAGTTTTAGCACTTGTTATGAATAGTGTGACTTCTACTTGATATTTCAAAAGTAATTACATGTTTTTAAAATACAGTTCAGCTTACCTGTGTGGGCTATTGCGGCATCTATGGATTTCTTTCACAAGCTGATTACGAAGGTATATCATCTGCAGTGGTTATATTGTCAAAACCATGCTGCATTTCCAGGAAAATTCCATGTGGATGAAAGGTCAAGGCCATAGCCTCCTTCTGGTAGCATTAATTACTACCTGTGCTGCCATCTGATGTTTTATATTATACAAATAAAAATGCCATGTCAAATTTGGCCACTGATTACACTGTAAATGCAGAAACATGGCAATATTTACATGCCTGTAAAATAGTAACCATTCAACATAGAGCCTCAAAATTTTCAACATAACATCTATTCATATTGGTGCAGATCTAGATTTAATATGAAATTTATATTGATTGAACAGGCATAATTATGGATTTAAACATTTACTTTTGATACCCTAATATTGAAATGTCCCATTTACCATGCTTTCACCAATCACAGCTGCAGGCCTCTGCCGTATCGCAAACGCATGTTGAACAGCGTGACACATGCCATGGCCCTCTTTCCCATCAAAGCTGCTGCCCTCGTCATGGTATTTGCTCCCATAAAAGATGTTATTCAGTTAGGTCCTTGGTCCCACCAATACCCAATGAGAGGGAGACCAAGTTTGCCTTTTTCAAAAATAAAATTAAAACATTTAAAAACAAAATCAAAGAGAACCCAGATTTAAAAAAAAAAAATGAAATAATTCTGGCTGCCAGACCATGTGTCTGATTAAGTTGAAATTTAAAACATGTATTGTTTTAAATTGGAAGGGAAAAAACATGGAAGGGAAAAAACTGGAAGTTTGAAGGAAATGGGCTTGAGGGCGGGGGTGTTGGGGAGGGTTATCGGGCAGTTAAGGTCATAGAAAAGATCATGGTTTTGGACGGGGGATTATCTGAGATTGTGAAGGGGGTACAAAAGATAATGGTTTGGGATTATCTGACATGGTGGTGAACAGCTGTCTTAGACTTGGATTGAAGAGAATGTGAAAGTTAATTCCACAAGTGAACAGGAACAAATGAGTGGAGATGAGCAGTGATTTGGGGATTTTTTTTAATGGAGGTTAATTGCATTGCAGCTCTTATGACGTTGCGTTTTTGACCGAATTTGAAAAAAATGGCTCTTGTAATTTGAGTTGCTCAGTCCGAGCCACTGACTCGGAGAGAGAGGTGGTATTAACGTCTTGTATCACCAAAAGGAAGCCTGTTTGACAAGTACAAGTAAATGTGGACATGAGGCCTTTTTGCCAATCTTACCTGCACCTTATGCATGAATGCAATCTTGCAGTTTATATATTGAAAGGTACTGGGAGGGATGAGAGAAGGATTGGAGAGTAGGAAGTGTTAGGCAGAAAGGACATCACCAGGGCTCTTTTGTGTTATAGAATTTTGGGTGGATGCTGTTGTCGGATATGGCACGAACAGACCCTTTTTACTTTCTTTTCATCTTTTTTTTTTTAGACAAGACCATCTCACAGACAAAGCTACACATTTATACAATCACCTGTCCATGCCTGAGTCCTGCCAATATCCATGTTTCCCTCCACCCTCAATGCTGCTTGATCCAAAACGTTTAACCATCGAATTCCAGTGACTTTGAATGTGGTTGATGAGAAGAGTCATCGTCAAAATGCCAATCTTCAAGGGCAATCTTCATGGGCAAGTTTCTGAAAGCACCAAATTCAACAGCTGATTATTCATATATGTGCATACACACACACACACACACGCACACGCACACGCACACACACACCAGGACCCCGACATTCGCGGGGGATATGTTCCGGGAAAACCCCGCGAATGTGGGGGCATTGTTTCAATGGGAAATGGGGGAATAGGTTCCGGAAATTTCCCGACCCACGAAAAGTCCGCGAGTTTCGGGGTAAAATCTGTGAATGTTTTGTCATTGTTACAGCGAGGACAAGGGGGATAACGTCATCTGTTTGAGGCGGTTCTTGGTTCAAAGGGGAAAGTTTTTATAGTTTAAAATGTTTTCGACCATGGATGCACGATTACAGTTTTATTCAAGATGCTAACAAAAAAATAGAATGACAACACCAGGTACCATTTCCAATTTATTGAAAAATGTGTTTTAAAATCACTTAACCATACCGTACCGTGAAACGAAAACAACAACAACAAGCAACATGTACGTTTCAATTTTTAGCTGCGTCTCATGCAGCGAACACTGGCTCAAAGAGAGCTCCGTGTTGTTGTTCTTCTTCTCCTTCTCCTTCTCCTCCTCCTCCTCCTCCTCCTCCTCCTCCTCCTCCTCCTTCTTCTTCTTCCTTTATGACGTGGCTCTTGGACACATTTGTCCTTGTTTATTAAACAAACACTGCACACGTAACTTGCAAAATTATGAAGATGCACCATTCAGGTCTGTGGGGTGGCCAGGAGCGTTGTCAAGCAGCAGGAGTACCTTGAACAAAAGGTTCTTTCCTGCCAGGTACCACTTGACCTGAGGAACAAAACGGGTATGCATCTCTGTCCATAAAAGGTTCAGACGTCATCCCTGCCTTCCTGTTATCCCTCCAGCACACGGGCAGCGCCTGCTTGTTTTTGTTCTGAAGGGCACATGGGTTCAGGGAATGGTAGAGCATCATAGGCTTTACCATGAAATCCCCTTCAGCGTTTGTGTAGAAGAGAAGCAGGTTTATTTATAACTCACAAATACCACAGTTAGGGAATTTTGTTAGTTCTGGGACTATCCCATTTCCCCCATTGTCTTTAATGTTAACTCAGGGTAAAACGATTTTACCCTGTCAAGAAAAAGGAGTAAAAAAAATTCTCACAAACAGAACTCAGGTCAGGTCAGGTGGGGGGAGCATGTGCCAGAGCAGCGCGTCACTGCGTCCACTTTCCACCGGTACTCCAGGAGCCTCCGTCTGGCCATCCTCTAGGCAGATGCCTGGCCCATCCCCATCTCATTGAGATGCTGAACAACCTGCAGCAACCATGAGGAACGTGGTCGGCCCATTGGCCTCCTTCACTCATGAGGCTCCCTCGCTGAGAGAATCTGTTGAGCAGGATCAGCGTCAGGAAAACGAGCCAATGGTCCATACAGCCACAGCTGATGCTCACGGATTATGCAGGTAACAAATCTCTTTGTGTCTTTCTAAGCAACCGCTCATTGGACACAAAGTCTGAACAGCGATAGCGAAGGATTCTCCGAAGAGACCTGGTTCCAAAGGAATTAAGTCTCTGTCTCGGATCCCTCGTCAGAGTCCATGTCTCTCATCCGTAGAGCAAGACTGGAAGCACCAAGGACCTGAAGACTTGGACTTTCATCCTCCTGTACAGGTACTGACACCACCACACCCCATTATCCACTGAATCCATGACTCCCCAGGCCCGATCCAAACGTCTATTGACCTCTGGCTCAAAGCCAACAGAGACATGAATATCACTACTAAGGTAAGTGAATCTCTCCGTGACCTCAACATCCCCACCACAAACGGGTACAGATAAGATAGCAGCATCCAAGATGTCTTCGAAAGCCTGGATCTTAGTTTTGACCCAGGAAACCCATAATCCCAGTGACTCCGACTCCTCATTCAGCACCTCGATGGCCCCCAAAAGGATGTACAGAGTCTCCGCAAAGATGACTGCATCATCTGCAAAATCAAGGTCAGAGATCTTGACATTCCCAAACGACGCACCGTAGCTTGACCTTGCTGACATCCAGTCCATACAAGTGCTGAAAAGTGTGGGGGCCAGTACACACCCATGATGAACTCCAGTAGTAGTAGTAGTAGTCGGTCGATGTCGTCCATGGATGATGATGCGCCCTAGTTGTCGTTTGAGGCTGTGGTGACGTCACGGCTGAAACAGCGTCGGCCATGGCTGATCAGTCCGATTCGGGAGTGGCAGTCTCTGCCTCATTGGGTGCAGGTGTGGGTGGTCGCAGGGTTGTCTCCACAGGAGCGTGCCTTCCGTTTGGCTCTCTTTTTTCAGCCAGGTTCTGGATCTTTTCCTCTCTGAGTTGTCTTTGGAGCACGCTGCGCCATATGCTGCGGTCAGCTGCTATATCCTCCCAGCTCTCAGTGTTGATATTCAGAGCTTTCATGTCGCGCTTGCAGACATCCTTGTAGCCCAGCTGGGGACGGCCGACAGATCTCTTGCCAGAGGCTAGCTCGCCATAAAGGATATCCTTCAGTATGCGGCCGTCCTCCATCCGGCACACGTGCCCGAGCCAGCACAACCTGCGTTGTCTGAGGAGCGTGTGCATGGTAGGAAGGCCAGCACGTGCAAATCCCTGGGCATTTGGCACTTTGTCACTCCATTTGATGCCAAGGATGCGGCGAAGACAGCGCAAGTGGACTCCAATAACAACTGGAAATAAGAGACATGTTCAATCACGCGAACACAAAAAACTCAGAAGATACAGCTGGGTTTGTCATTGAAAAATCTGATCAGGCATTTACGGATCATATAGAAATAAGAATTTTTTCGTTTAAAAAGCCAGAACCAAATTCGGTAGCTGAAGCAATTGTGAAAGTTAATTTGGCTGTTAAAACTTTAATTTACAAGAGCCTGAGGGAATTTAATACCATTAAATTATATACAGGAGTAAAATTACATTTGACAAACAGACAATGAAAGAAATGAGTTGAAAGAAGAAAGACCTTACATGAGAACAAACCCCTATTTAATTTCTTCATTTCAAGGTTTCCAAGATTGTAATGGTTGTGATAAACTTTTAGAGTTATGAAATAGATGTTGATGATAACAGAGGAGGAAGTGGGTTTAACATTGGGAAAATCATTTTCTTAAATATACACATCTCAAAATCAGATCCTCTTAAAGCTTCTTCCTATATTTGTTTGCCAAGAATACCAAAACTTTAAAAAGTAATTGTTAATGTTGAAAACAATGACAACAAATGCTTCCTCTGGGCTGTTCTTGCTCACTTACACCCTCACAATGGCAACCGGGACGAATGTGGCATTACAAAAAAATATGAAAATACTTTAAATGTGAAAGGATTAGAATTTATAATGAAGTTAAAGGATATCTCTAACTTTGAGAAAATGAATCCATTAATGTGTATGGATGAACAGATACAAGCAAAGTTCAAATAACTATAAAAACGATGAAACACACATTGACCTTATGCACAAAAGTTCAGAGGAAAATTCACATTATGCCAACATCAAACATTTTTCAACATTGACTACTTCTCAAGCATACAATCGAGCTAATAAGACATATCCCTGTAAGCAATGTCGCAACTTCTTTCACACAAAAGAAAGATTAGAACAACATTCAATATATTGCTCAAACCACAAATCAACAGCAATCAATATGCCAAAAGTGGGTTCAGTGGGAGATTTCAATGATACTAATAAATCCATAAAGCATCCATTCGTGATATATGCCGACTTTGAAAGCATTCTCAAAAAGATAGGCACTACTTCTCCAAATCCAAATCAATCCTGCACCAAGCTATATCAAAAGCATACTCATTGTGTTTTATCTTATTATCGCAAATCATCTGTTGGAGACCAATATAAATTATAAATGTACAGAGAAGATACCCCTCAAGACTTTGGAAAACGATTAGAAAAAGATTGTATTCAACTTACAGAAGTAATGTAAAAAACTTATAAACCAATGAAATGAGCACTAGATGAGGAAGAAGAGTTTAAGAACTCCAACATATGTCATCAGGAAAGAACCAAAAGTTAGAGGCCATTGTCATCTTACTGGTAAATAGAGAGGACCTACTCATCAAAGTTGTAATCTCAGATTTAAACTCCATCCTTTCATTCCAGTCTTTCTTCACAACAACGCCAACGATGACACATTTATTCATCAGCAAACTTTCAAAGACACCGTCCTGAGGACATAGCTGTAATTCCTCCCATCGACCAGAAGTACATCTCGTTTACAAAATCAATCCCAACAACTCACAAAACTAATATTAGATTTCTAGATTCATGCAAATTTATTCCAAATAATTTATCCACATTGGTATCGAGTCTTTAAAGCATATCCAAATCTCCAAAATCATTTCCTAAATGAAGAGGAAACAAACTTAGTGTCAGCTGAAGCAAGCACAGTTGAGCTCATCACGAAAGGGTGTTTACCCAAATGACTCTGTGAACAACTTTGGAAGATTTGACGAAACGCAACTCCCTTCGAAGGAAAGCTTCTACAATAAGCTGAATAAAAGTCATATTAGTGATGAAGACTATTAACATGCACAAAATATCTGTGGAAAATTTAACTTAAAAAATATCGGTGAATATCATGACTTGTATCTTAAGACTGATGTTTTGTTATTAGCCGATGTATTTGAAGCATTCAGAAATGTCTGTCAGGATACAAATTTATATGGATTATACCCTGTTCATTATTATACAGCTCCGAGTCTAGCTTGGAGTGCTATGCTAAAGATGACTAAACAACCTCTTAAATTAATTTTTCATGTAGATATGTTGTTGATAGAGAAAGCTGAAATTGGAGGAATATCACAAGTCTGTTCAAAAGGATGTGCTAAAGCAAACAACAAATATCTCTCTGATTGTGATGCTTCTAAAGATGGTTCTTACTTGATGCTAACAATCTCTATGGATGGGCGATGTCTCAAGCTCTATTATATGGAGGCTTCAAATGGTTACAGGAGAAGAATTATGAAGGAATATTAAAAACTAGCAAATACAACCTGTCGTTTCGCTGACGGGGGTATTGAGAGAGGAGGGAGGGGAAGCTAGAAATGGGGGAATAGTGAGGAAGGGGGAGGGGGGAGAGCTATGCTTCACCAAATGTCGTTATACACT
>BROF01003491.1:43919-61128 GCA_024346535.1 Eptatretus burgeri | reverse complement strand
TGTGTGTGTGTGTGTGTGTTTGAGAGAATGAAAACAAAAAAAAGAGAGAAAGGTAAGGGGTGGGGGTGGGGTTAGCAAAGAGAATGTTATGCTTAATGACCGAACACATAAACCAAAAAAATTCATGTCAGAACAGCTGTACTCACGACACAACAGAGTTTGTAAAGTAATCTGCAAAAACTTTGATATCCCAGTTCTAGAAAATTTGTGCAAACATGAACCAAAAGCAATCCCTGAAAACGTGGAAGAACCTTCCACTCACGTACTGTTGTGGGCCGGGGTTCGGTGGCGATAAACGACCACGAGGTGGAGTAGTGGAGTCGTCTCCCACCGAACACCCAGAATTTAGGTCGTGACTCTCAGATAAGTCCGAGAGTTCACGGGTCCCTCAGCGGACCGTGGTCACCAATATGTTGACGGCGTGAGGTAACCACCACGGTGGGACTCGAACCCACGACCCGAAGTCCACGGCCCATGACCCTGGCTGCTCGGTCACCAGACTTGCCCTCCAAAGGACTGCAGACTGCTCCAACCAGGACCGTCTGCAGAGCCCTTGTTGACAACCACTCAGCCACGACGACAGACCGCTCAGCAATCGCCACGATCTCCTCTCTCTCGAACCCTGGTCCTCACAACCACTCTGCCACGACGACAGACCGCACGGCAATCACCACGATCTCCTCTCTGCCAAACCCTGGTCCTCACAACCACTCTGCCACGACGACAGACAGCTCGACAATCACCACGATCTCCCCTCTCTGCCGAACCCTGGTCCTCACAACCACTCTACTCTTCTGAGGTGGGAGGGGTCTCTTCTCCTCGCCACTAGCCTCCTGATTGGACGGTCGGTTGTCAGGCGACTCGTGCGGCCTTTCATTGGTCAGGCCGAACACTCTATCTGGCTTAGGCGGAGCCAGCCCTGAGGTGACGAAATCTCCGCTCACGTCCGTGGTCCCGAACACGTGCGTAATGGCGACCGGGTCGAGTACGGGACGGTGGCGTTGCTGTAGTTGTAATTGTAGTTGTAGTTGTTGTTGATGAGGATGTAGTAAACCTGACTATAAAATAACTCGTAGCGCACACATGTAATTCCCATTAGACAAAGGGGATGGATTCCAACTATAAACACATACTTATCGAAATAACTGAACTACGGGGACTCTGGCTGCTTGTGTGCACAAGGTTTCCAAATCCTTAACAGTACGACCTAATGATCCCATTGAGCATGAACATCGAAAACAAAGCGTTGCGACCAGATATCATACTTCGGCACAAAAAAGAGAAGAAAGCATTGCTGCATGAGGTGTTAATACTACTGATTTTTCAGACTCAATGATTCAGAAATAAAGAAAATGACTAAACACCAAGACCTCAAGAATGAAACAAAAAGATCCTGTAATATCAAGAATGCCAAAGTGGTACCAGTGATAGCTGGAGCTACAGGAATGATGACAAAGAACCTCACAGAGGTATTAAACATAGGAGCAATACCCCTCGGCGCTCACCTGGTAGCGGCTGGATCAGCTTAAACAGGGCAACCGCTGGTAGGCATGGATGACCCACAAAATATATAACGGAGAAGAAAGTAAATACCTATGGTTGTTTCTTTTAAGACCATGAACAAACTTTGGCGCATCAAGGGTGATAAAGGTTGTGGTCAAGTTTCATTGAAATTGTATGTGTGGTTTCAGAAAAGAAAGCAAATACATATTTTGGGGGTCAACCCCCCCCCCTCCCCTGTAGAACTGCTTAGACCCCAATTTTTTTTAACGTCGTGAACAAACTTTAATACATCACTGGTGGTGAAGATGGGGGTCAAGTTTTATCGGAATTTCGTGTGTAGTTTTGAGAAGAAAGCAAATGCATATTTTGGGGGGCAATCCCCCTTCAACTCCCTCAGAGCCTGTTTTTCCTAATGTCATGAACAAACTTTGGTACGTCATGGGTGATAAAGGTTGTGGTGAAGTTTTTCATTGGAATTGTATCGTTTCTGAGAAGCAAGCAGATACCTCTTTTGGGGGGGGGGCTGGCCCCTGCCCATAAACTCCCTCTGTAGACCCCTTCAGACCCCCTTTTTATGGCATCACGCGTGATGAAGGTTGTGGTCAAATTACATTGATATCGTATGTGTAGTTTCTGAGAAGAAGGTTGCAAGTATTTGTAGATGGACGGACTGACAAGATGCCATCCCATAAGCTCCCTGAAGTACTTTCCAGGTGAGCTAAAAAACCATCCCTGGGAATATTATTACAAACGAACGACAGTTGGAAGCCGTCTGGAGCTCAGCGATGATGCTGAAGAGAGCCATCGGTACAAAACTTTGAGAACAGAAAACTTAACAGCTTGGTCTGTGAATCGTGACCCCTTACCAAAATGAAGTTGGATATGTTGCGCCCGCCCTGGGAAGACTCCATTCCACATTCTGAAGCCCCATATGTAGACACACACGCACTTTGAGACCTGGCAGGTCTGTGTTTCACCTCCTGAAACCCACCCACATATGGAGATGGCAGGCAACAACAGCAACTTGCGCGTACATACACACACACACACACACACACACACACACACTGAGACCTGGGAGGGCTCCATTCCACTTTATATGGAGATACCAACCACACACACACACACACACACACACACACACACACACACACACACACACACACACACACACACACACACACGTGCCAAGTTCTGTTATAGTAATGCAGTTTATACACACACACAGACACACACATGCGCAAATGTATACATGCATAAAATAAATAAAAGCGAAAAACACAAAGATTTAGCTTAAAACAGAGTTCTTTGAAAAAGGAATTCAAGTGGGAAATTATCAAAATTTAATTGAAATATATATCAAGGCACAGAACACAAAATGTCGATCTATGCTCTCTGCCTTCACAGCCAGATCCTGGAAAACACCTAGTCGGATGGACCTTATTGTTTTATATATGTATCGATGTCGAAGTGAGGGGTGGATTCTATTAAAAGGAGAGAGAAAAACAAGGTAAAACAAAACGATGTCCTGTAAAAATAAATTGCAAATTTACAGCGGATGCGACACCACCTGAGGCACAAACCGCACAGCACCGCAGGGCCCAACACAGGCGGAAATGTACGTCTGTCTAAATTATCGATGTTCCATTGAGAGCACGAGTACTTTTACTGAAACTAACAACCAAGCAGCTTGGAGAGCGCTCGCTAAGTGGCTTAAGCACTCAAGCAAGCACTCAAACGAAACGGTCAATAAGACATGGCTCGTTTTGCACGCGATTAGAAACACATTAAACATACACCTCCCCGAGATGCCGGAAATGTCAAATATGTCTGAAATAGACAAATTAACACTTCTTGGAGTCGCAACTACTTGTAAGTTCGATTCTGGAGCTTAAATTTTGTAATTCTCCTTGGTTTAAGAGATACTCGTGGTGATTGCATGTGCGGAAATAAAATAAATCAACGAACGCTGATGTCTCCTGGTGTTTATATGCATTGTAATGTACCAGTGATTTGTAGCTATGATGAACAGGCATTCGATAATGTGAGTGAGGAAAGTGAAAAATAAACTTTATCGTAAAGAAATCGTTGCGGCCTGTTCCAAGTGAAGGCATGGTTTAGCAGGCCAAAAAACATGGTGGCTTTGGACTCCAGTGAGGTTACCCAGGAAACGCCTCAAGCCCCAGAGAGTGAGGTGGCCGAGGTTCGCCTGATGAAGGATATAATTAAATAAGACCATTAATTATCTTCAAAAGGGATGTTTTAATTAACCCAAACACCCAATTTTCACTCTTGCACCTTCTTGGAGTTTTCGTAGTATGCATGCAAAGTTTCAGGCTGCTAGGTTTTATGGTTTTGGAGTTATGGAGGAGACACACTGACACACGCACATACACACACACACCACCTTTTATTAGTATTGATGCATATATTAGTGCTTGGCTGATATTGGCAATTTTTCAGGAATCTGCGGATTAAAATCAGTGTGATTACCGACTACAGTACGTATTGTATTCAACCCAAAAACCTTGAGTAGCTTTCATGCTTGTTTTCGGAGAATTTCAATGAACAAATGAAAAAAAAACACAACATTGCATTATGGACGTTTCAAGGAGATGTGCATAAACATTAATATTTATAAACAGCTGGCAATCGTCATGTGACCGGTGGAAAAACTTTGGCTCGGTATTCTAGAAAACATGTTGATATGGCAAACGGCTTGGAAATCAGGTGTTATCAAATGTATTTTACTTTGAAACTCACAAAGACAAACAATATAACCTTTGTAAAGCACACCCGATTCATATAAACAATATCCAATTGCTTTAGAAATAATCACAAGGACAAAGGAAAATGTGATAGCTCATACGCTGCTGTGGTTAAAAGTTAAAACCTCCACCACCCATCATCATTATCATCAGATACGGGATGAAACTTTGCCACCACGGTGCCCATAACCAAGTGTGCACACATGCACACACACCTGCAGAGTCACTTTACAGATCCAAATTTACCCACATATACCTTATAGCAACTGCCGACTATATCCTGATCAGGACACGAACTGTAGCACTATCGACTGTCGGTTGCTCAGCAAGTGGCTTAAGCACTCCAATTAAATGGTTGATAAGGAATGGCTGGTGCCAGCAAGTGAAAGCAAGCCGATTGGTAATGGCACATACTCGCAAAAATAAAATGAAACATCGCCGATTTCTTAACATTTTCAGATTTCATTCCAGATTTTGAGTTATTTAGTCCACGTGATTAGATCCTCCAAACTCAAATTATATTTCTATTATATACTTAAATTATTCCGTGAGTGTAGATCGTGGAAAATCGCATCATATAATGCGTGAAATCGCTCCAAGTTCCTACTTTGATAACTAAAGCATTTACAAAAGCAATGCATACAGCGATTTGTAGGTACGAGTACGTGCCCGTAAAAAAAAATAATAATAATAAATAAATAAACCACACAGGCCGTTTCTTCGCTCTCACGTGCCCGTACGTGCGTGACCCGGAAGTTCGATATTATTCGCAGTTACGATTATTCGCAATTTATTTTTAATACCCAATTATTCAATTAGCGCCAACGTATTTTACCTTTTCGCAATGTCGTGGCAAGGAAAAACAAAAAGAGAAGAGAAGAGAGAGAAAAAATTTACTTCCTGGTTCGGAGCATACCAGCACTCTGATGTTCCCGAAATTTATACACCGTCTAATATGAAGACGATCATAACTTGGGCCATTGTGTTTATCTATAAATGCGCATAAGAAATCGAGAAATTATTAGAATACACGAAGTCATCACTCTCCGGAAGCCCGTACGTTGTAACCCGTAATGGGGAACGCGGCTGAGGTTCCCTTCCCCATCGGCCACGCCCACGCAACAACGTGTCTTCCCATTGGTTTGGTAAATAAATGGCCATAACTTGGGAAGCACTTGTCCGATTAATATCAAACCTTGAAAAGGCACATCCTCAGGTCCCCAGCAATATACCTGGCAAGTTTCAATTAGATCGGACCAGAGGTTGTCGAGAAACAGCGGACACACACACACACACACACACACACACACACACACACACACACACACACACACACACACACACACACAGATTGCTGGAATTATAGATAGATGAAGATCAGGCATTCAATTATATCAGTGAGGAAAGTGGCAAAAAAAACAATTTGAGCATTTTATCATTTATAAACCATTGCGTCCTGTTCCAACTCCCTTCATTGTTGAGCAGGTCGAACAAAATGGCGAATTAAGACCCCAATGAGGTAACCGAGGATGCGCCTCAAGTAGCAGTACATTCAAAGTACACCGCTCCCTGCCATGCCAAAAAAATAAATAAACCAATGTCACCCGCAGGGTGACCCGTATCTTGCCAAAAGGTGACCACGTGTGACTTCTTTCAGGTCACACTGAGGTGAACAGAGCTGCTATCCACCAGGAGCGACTCCTTGAGGAATATCTGCCTACGAGAGATTCCGATGAGAATCGTTCTACAGAGTAACCATGAAAAATATGCGTTTGCCTCATAACGTCACCAAATGACGTCATAATGTCTCAAGCTTGACATATCTAGAAAGCATTCGTCGAGGTGTTCAATTTGAGGTACTACACGATATGGTTCCTAAAACTTGAAAGTTTGACCTCAGGCGCAAACCATGAAGGTCAAGGCCAATCGCCACCAAAAACTAATCAGCTGAGTGCCAGACCATATACTACATTCCCATAAAGTTTGGAGATGATTCGATTAAAATTACTCAAAAAATAAGGGTTTCGTCGACCTCCATGATTTACCGCAAAGTGACCTTGACCTTTGACCTTGACCTTAACCTTTATGTGTGCTGAAGGGTATTGTAATAATACTACGATATGTGTACCCACAAGCGTTTCCGATGAGAATTGTGCTCTACAGAGTGATATAAAGGTGAAAAAAGTAATTGATAAATTGATAATGATGAAGTAATTAATCAAAAAATTGATTCATCCAAGAAATAATGTTTTTGCCAAAGCACATCTTAACTTTTGTCCCCAAATTTCAGCCTTCTCGCTCAAAGGATGGCTGAGATATCGCCCGGACAAACAAACAATCAAACAAACAAGAAAACAGAGTGAAAACTGAGTAATGCCTTCCTTTGGCGCCCGGCGATAGCATCGTGCATCACCTGGACATGGAATTGGGAAGGAGCGGTGTACAATATTTACAAGACAGACACGGTACAGAGCTATTCCGATCTAAACTTCTAAAATATGAATTATGCTGTCATGACAGGCGCCAACACACACACACACACACACACACACACACACACACACACACACACACACACACACACACACACACACACAGAAAGTGAAATGGAGAAAGTATGAAGTGTTGACGACCTCTATGGTACCTGGCGCGGCCGATGGGCCTATGCTTCTCAGTCGCTTAGGAGAGGGGAGGAGGGAGGAAAACTGGGGGTGTCTTAGGTGTGTGAGTGGGGAGGTGCAAATGAGGTGCAATGAAATGCAGGTGGGGTGCAGAGAAGAAGTGCTTATCTGTAGGTTGCTTTTTTAACTCTTGTGCATCTACAGCTGATGAAACAAGATAAGAGACAGAATATGTGAGAGGAAAGCTTACAATGGCATGTGAGAAAGTCTGTAAATGCTAATGGTCGATGATTGATCTCGCGTTCCACTCACTCAGCGCTGTGCTTCACCTACTTTGTTCTGCCCTCTTCCTCGTGCCGCCGATCAGGCCAGGACTCTCCCTTCTTCACCCAGCACCCAGACCTCAGCAACTACCTCTGCCTCCCAACCAACCTCTCGCTGTCTACAACCTCTCAACTATTTTTTTTCTCAGCGACTTTGCAGGGTGTTTTATAGACATCTGGTTTGGGAGGAACCAAAGTGGGATCAGGATGATCGATAGGTATTTCCCAGTGCTCCTATTGGTGCACGGACGCTTTCCCAAGAAGTAGCCCCACTCCTGCGAGGCTCCGAAGCCGAAAATGGCCACATTCACCAAACTCGGCCACATGATGGAGCTCCAAAATTAACATAGCGTGTGGGTTTCTGGGAGCGCTTTCCAGCCATGAACGTGTGCTGGGTTCCCAATGGAGGTCATAATTGACCGGAACACCAGGGCTATTCAGAGGACGTTCAACGGATTTCAGCACATACTGAACTTGCGCTTATAGCTGCATGCCAATATATTCTGAACACAAGCAGTCGCCATGGTCGGTAGCATCCAGGGTTCCTCGGTGTCTTCAAAGGACAGTGGTGAGCGTCCAGGGTGCTGACTGAGGTTGTGCCATTTGGAGCAGGTGTGGTAAGGTGGTTGAAGCGTTTGTAGTGGTTGTGATAAGGAGGGTGAGCATAGGTTATTGTGCGGATTTTTAGGAAGGCGTTGTGGTGGTTGTATGTAGGATGTATCGTTGCAGTTCGAGTATGGAGAAGGTTGAAATGAAGTGTCCGTTGGGGAATGGCACACAGTTTGAACAGGGTTTTGGCAGGATATGCTAATGAGGCTGTCCCTGTTGCGATGCGGTCTGTGGCGTGCATGCATGGATGAAGAGAGTATCATGGGTGCAGAAAAGTAAATGAAAATAGATAAAGGGATAGAGAATGCAATTAAAGACCGAACTAAAAGCCCTCGCAATGCATTTTGTCCCATCTACCCACTAGACATGAGGGAAGGGCTATCTAAAATGGATACGAATTAAATATCTGTCTGGGGACCGCTGTATGTTGTATGCATTTGCTGCGGGGGAGTGCCGGCTTCACAGAACCGCAACAATATGTTCAGCTGCCCTGATGACCCCCTTTGCCACGGGGTTTCTGTACATGAGTGCCGAGCATTCTGGGGAGGATTACCTCACTTCAAAAGTCAAATGTTGTCCAAAAATTGTGGCCTGTGGCTTCATTTTGTTTCAATTGGCATTATTGTGTATTTGTAAATGAATTAAGTTTGTGAGTTATCATGATTGACAATGTTATCAGCAATTAAGAAAAATAAATCACTTCACTAACTGGTAACCTGCAACTTAAAACTCTGCACTGCTGTCGTACGGCACATGCGGCCCCGTGTTGAGAACAGTCACACGTAGATATTTTTTGTCATACAAATTCAGCTCAACATGTCACTTCGTACATGAAACATTGCCCTCAAAGCCATACAATAAGATTATTCCCGATGTCCCGATTCTTGAGAACCGACTTTTTTTTTTTCTGTGAATCATCTTCGCAGGGAAACAAGAGAATCTCATCGTGAAGTTTTCCTGCACCACATGCTCTCACGTCTTCAACACAAAGGCTGCATTGATGAGACACAGGGAGAAGCACCATCCAGCTTCCAGTGGTAAAACGTACAAATGCACCGATTATTCCTCCAGTACATGTCACAAGAGCGTATCAGTGAACTCCACTCAGATTCACACAAAAAAGAGCCAATATTCCTGCAGTGTATGTGATAAGGTATTCGATTACTCTTGGGATTTGAAGATTCACATGCAGATTCACACGTGGGAGCACCCGTACTCTTGCAAGGTTTGTGGAAAGATATTCTCCTCTTCTTCATTTTTGAAAGAGCATTCTTGTCCTACTCACATAAGTATGGAGCCATATACCTGCAGCGCAGGGAAGAAACTATATACCTGCAATGTGTGTGATAAAAAGTTCAGTTACTCATCAAAATTCCAGAATCACATGCGGATTCACACAGGAGAGCGTCCATTCCCTTGCAATTTTTGTGCGAAGACATTCTCAAATTTCGCATGCTTGAGAAAGCACACGCGCACCCACACAGGAGAGCGCCCATACCCTTGCCTTTTTTGTGGAAAACGATACTCTACTTCATCCACTTTGAAAAATCACACACGTATCCACACGGGAGAGCGCCCGTACACTTGCACTGTTTGTGAAAAGACTTTCATAATTTCATCGACATTGAAAGCTCACAGTCGTATTCATACTGGCGAACGTCCATATACTTGTACATTTTGTGGAAAGGCATTCTCACTTGCATCAGCTTTGAAAACTCACGAATTTATTCACACTGGAGAGAGCCCATACACTTGCACAGTTTGTGGGAAGGTATTCTCATTTTCATCAGCTTTGAAAAGACACGTAGGTTTCCATCTGCGGAAGAATAAAAAAAGAGAGCTGGGAGAGAAGTCTCGCAAGTGTTCAGTGTGCGGTAAGGTATTTGCTCGTGCAGCAGGTTTAAATCAACATAAAAAAATACACACAGGAGAGAGGCCCTACACGTGTTCTGTGTGCAACAAGGCCTTTAATCAGTGTTCAAATTTACATCAACATGAAATGATACATTCGGGGAAGAAGCCCTACACGTGTTCTGTGTGCAACAAAGCTTTTAATCAGTCTTCAAATTTGTATCAACATCAAATTATACATACGGGGGAGAAGCCCCACATGTGTTCTGTGTGCAACAGGACATTTTCTCATTCATCAAGCTTATGTCGCCACCAGAGAATTCACTCAAGAGAGAAGTGCTACAAGTGTTCTGTGTGCAGCAAGGGCTTTCACCAGTCATCTGCTTTATATAAGCATCGAATATCGATGCATTCATAACATGTAAACCAACAAAAACAGACAACGTGAATATTGACTGAAGAGCAACTGCACACGAAAATGAAGCATCATACAAGTACCTCTAAGGCCACAAAATATGTCACAAACAAGTCTGCAAAACAATTGCCAAGGAATATCTTCATAGGGGGAGATCAACCCTGAAAACAAATCTCTTCTTTCCCCGTTCCCTTCCTCCCCCCCCCCTCTCCCCCTCAATAAATAAAGTAATTCTACATGAATCAATTTGCAGTAGCAGTGTTCCAACACAGTTATGCAATAGTACATTTACCACAATTAGAAACCAGAACAGAACTTGGTGGAATGCACACCTCCACCAGCAACTCAGTTTTGTCATTATCAATTCACAACTTTTTTTAAATACCATGTTACATGTTACCAAAATCTAATAAATTTGTCCTTGTTTAATCCAATAAACACCCAACCTGTCCACCAAGTTTTGTCCGAATCCGTCCATAGCTTTTTGAGATATTCTTCTTACAGAAAATAAACAACCAAGAAGGGGTCAACATATGCCTAAGACCAATGACAATCGGACAAGTGTAGGTTCTGCAATGTGGAAACAGAAAGCACCATCACCTCTCATTATGCAAAAAAAACCTCATGTCAAAACAGCTGTACACACAAACGCACAACAATGTATGTACCGTCATCCACTGGCACACCTGCAAAAATGTAAATATCCCAGTCTAAGAAAAATCAGGGAAGCCTAAACCAAAAGTGATCTTTGAAAACGACAACATGGTGCTCACGTCGGAGTTGACAATCCCATCAAGCGTGAACTTGGAAAACAAAGCATTGCGACCAGACATGGTACTTGTCAAGACCCATCGACTTTGGCCAATATAACGCAGGAATTAGAAAATAGCCAAGCACCAGGATTTGGAAAGTTAAGACAAAATGTTGAAAAAAATCAAGTCAAAAAGGAATGTGAAATTGCGAAGGTCATGCCGATCATGTGACCGGAAGTGTCAAAATGGCGGCCTTTGTAAATTTTGGGGAAAATCGCATAAATTCCTTCAAAATCTTCTTCTCCATACCCACCAGTCAGAATGCCACCAAATTTGTGTTAAAACATTAGAACAAGGTGCAGATAAGCTACAGGTCCGGTGGTCCTTTGTTTTTGTTTTTTATATTCATTTTAGTTCATAAAGAAACGATGATAAAAATGTAAGATATTAAAACTTGTTCACAATTTTCATCATGCTGTTTGTCGATGACAAAATCTGTCTGGGTCAGATTCCATTCTCATCCTGATGATGGCAGCAGGTTCACTTCCTGTTGCAAATACATTTCAGAATTCCACATCCGCAACTCGAGATCGTTTTGTGAAATAAAAATCGTTTTTCGTGTTTTTTGTGAAAGATCGTTTTTTTTGTTCCCCACTGTTTTGTCCTTCCCACTCCCACCACTCTCGTCTCATGCCCCCCTTGCTGTGCGTTGTGTGTTAGCTCTCATACGAGCCTCGACAAGGTATACAAGAAGAAAAAAAATCCCAAAGTTCTTTGCTTGATCGATCACACCGGCAAGCGAGTGTACCCTAGACTCGAAGGAACACCATAACCCAAAACTCTGAAGTGGCACTCAATGTATGAATGCACCCCCTGCCCCCAAACTCCCATCACTCCACTTTCACAATTTCCTGTTTGGTATCCTCAGAGAGAGAACCTTTATGAAAGCCTAGTGCTCTACAAACTACTGCTATTTTCTTGATTATTCTCGACCCCAATGTAACTGAATCTCTCGCACCCTGCCCATCTTTCGATACAGGTTCGTCTTGAGTATAACAGAATAACGCACATTTTTACACTATTCACTTTTTAGCAAAACCCTCATACTTCAACAAACATTACACAGAATATATGGAGAGCCGAATCTCATGGAAGAGCAAGAACACAGAACAGAAAATAAGGAACAGTAAAAAGCAGGGATTATATACTAACAGCAGGGTAGAGGGGAACAATAGAGAAACACTTGAAGGAAGAAATGGTGATGTTAAGAATAAGAAGGGAGGAGGACGAAGACACAGGGCCTGAACAAACTAATACAAGCTCAAGAACAGAGGGAAAACTGGGGAGTAAGGGGCAGTGAGTCCATCCATCCATCCATTGGGAACATACTCTGTGCAGAGCATTGGTGCTGCCTAAGCAGTCTCCTTGGCTATTGGACACAGTCCTGGACGGGTCGCTACTCCGACACAGTATACCAGCATGCTGGCACTCATTTTGCCGACCACGGAAGGATGACAGGCCGAGTTAACCCCACTTGGTATTAATTCAACAGCCAAGTGGGATTTGAACTCAGGCTCTGAGGATCCCAAGCCCACCACTCTAACCATTAAGCCAACACCAGACATTCAGTGAGTGGAATGTATCAAATGAAAGATGGGTGGAGGGAGAGGGGAGAAAACTCAATAGCCTTGAAAGCTAGTGATGAGCTTTTGAAGAAGGTTAACAAGGATAGAAAAGATGATGAGTGTAGATGTGGGGTGACCTGAGGAGATGAACAGTCATCTTGAAGCCCACATTGTGTGGTTGATCTCCCCTATTCTCGTTGTAGGCTGTAAATGTTTTCAATTTTGATCATCTCAGCCTCTTCTTGCCCCCAGTGTCACCAGTAGACATAATCGGAGGCTCGAAGGAGCTCTGCTTCCAGGTGCAGCTCGATAATCCTCATTCACTTTATTCAGCATGGCACATAAAATGTCAATCGTGGCAGCTTCTGGAGGCGGGACAACCGAGAGCTGCCAGAAAGTCTCCACAAAGTTGCGGAACTCGGCGTACATCACAAAAGTAAAAAAAAAAAAAATGGAAAGGGAGAGCAACTCTGGCTTTCACGGAAACACAGATTGTCCCGTATCATAGACGTAGAAGTGTTAACGTCTTACTGCACCATTATCTTCCTGCCTAACCGGCACTGGTAAAGACTGGAGCAGTTTTGAATGAATTTTTGACATCGAAAAGAAAATCCGAATATTGAGTCACACTCGGGACTAAGCACAAAATTCAAAGAAGTGAATGTCACATCAGGTATTTGGGCCAATTGTTTTGAGCCATATCAATCAACTAAAAGATCAATCATTTTGTTTACCTGCAAGACATGTGGCATCTTAAAATTATCTAAACATTTCATATACATTTTGTCCTGGAGTCACTCCGAACATTGAAATGTGCAGATTTGTTCAGATTACGCGGTTGGCATTCCAATTGCATAATGTTCAAATTATAAGATTTGTGTCCCAACTGAATAATTCCCTCCTGATTATTTCTGCATCAAATTTAAAACTGATTTTTCATCTACATTTCAATGGTGTTGTATTTGATTTGTTTTTGTTTCTGATTTTGATGTTTTGGCATTGTTTTAATAAATCCAGACATTATCTTTTGGTCAACCGGTTTTCCTAGTTTTTTTTTTTTGACCTCGTTCATTCTTGTTCATTGACCTTTTTATAGCTGATCACCTCAATGAAGTTTTCAATGCTTATGCCAAATTGAGAAGTCGTAATCATGAGGGGCATTACCATGGTCCCGTTCTTTTGACGGCATTGTGGAAAGCTGGTACTTTGCACTCTTGTGACAGGACACACAAGGGTTGCCTCTTTCCACTCCCAATTTCAACATTTGATGGTACATTGTATTGTCCTGCCAGGCAGTATGATGCTGTAATGAACAAAGACATTTGGTGGTGTGAAAGGAAGGCATTGTGTTGTGGGGGTGGAGAGAGATGTGTGGATCTGGCCTGGAAGGCCTTTTTATGCAGGGTGACCATTATTTCATGAACACATTTGTCTTGTTCATAAATTGTTTTATTTAAACCTTATAACTTAGGGATTGCAGATATTTAAAAGAACATTGTATGGAAATATTGGTGACATTCACACTTCTTCTTTTCTTGAAAATGACTGATGTCAGCTAACCTCCGTTGAAACATATGCAATCACGGCAGCAGAAAATATAGTTTTCCATTCCATGCTGAATTGTTTCAGAAGAATTGTGACTCATTACATTGTGGATTGTCTGTTGGTTTCAACTGCTGTGACACTTGGATTTTGGAGGCTTATAGATGAATATCCTTCACAATTTTATGCATACTTTTCCTTTTAATGCTGAGCTCTTGAGACTTCCTCCTTACTGACTTCCTTGGACTATATCAGACTACTTCTCTCACTCTTTCAATTGCTTTTTCAGTTCTTGCAGAATTCCTTCACCCTGACCTTTTTTCATCTTATACACTGCTAATTGTCCTATGTGCTTTCACATAGCGCAATATTGAATACCGTGTGGGACATGTTCGCAAACCAAACTTTGCCCGAAATTGTCTTTGAGCATTTGTAATGGAGTAGTGATTGGCAAAATTAAGCTCTACCATTGCAGCTCTGTGTTCTCCACTCCATTTGTCCATTTTTGGTCTTGATGACCAAAAATCTTTCCAAAAAAAAAAATTTGTTCAATTTTCCAAAGCTTCGTCCTTCACTTCACCTTAAAAATAACAAAACCAGATATTTATTGTGAAGAGGTGTTGATGAATTAATTGTCACCCTGGTATATTAACGTATGTCTTTGTTCATATGTGTAATCACACATCCATATCTAACTGATCAACCATTCCAGCCAATGTCCGTGTACCCTTCCATTCTAAATGCATCTTCAGGTAGTGGACAAAAATAAAGGAAACGCCAACATAATTTCACTTGGTAGGGTGTTGGGCCACCATGTGCATCCAGGTTGACATGGCATGGCGTCAACAAGGGTCTGGAATTGTTCTGGACGATTGTCTCACAATCCTTCGACAAGAAAGTTTTCTAATTCACGTCTATTGGATGGAGCTGGAAACCGCTATCTCGAACACCTCTCTGGACAGTCCCACAAATGTTCTATGGGATTGAGGTCCGGTGATTGGGAGGGCCATGGAAGATGAGTTACTTCATTCTCGTGCTCCTCAAACCACCTGATGACATGTGACCTGTGGACTGGAGCATTGTCATCCTGAAAGATTCCTCTCCGAGCAGAGAATAAATGTGGCATCATGGGATGCAGATGATCACTCAGGATGGTAATATAGCGGGCTACATCAGCCCAGCCTTCTAATGGAATCAGTGGACCCAGGCCATGACAGGAAGATGTGCCCCACACCATTATAGAACCCCCAGAATATTTTCCTGTTGGTACAAAACACTTGGGGCTGCAGAGCTCCCTGGGTTGACTCCCCAAGTCCATTTGTCGAAAACATGTTGAAGGTCGACTCATCAGACCATTTAACATTCCTCCATTGCTCAGCAGTCCAGTGCCCACGCTCCTTGCACCACTGGATCATCAAGCAGGCGCAGCCAGGTGTTATGACCGGTTTGACAACACCAGATGCTCACGACCCACGTTGAACTCTGCACACTTTATTTATTTATTTTCTATACAGTCGAGGCTCGTGCAAGAGCGAGAACACAGAACAGATCAGGACGCAACATAACAAAAGGAACAGCAGAAAGAGAATGGAGAAATTCTAACAGCAGGGTTGGAGAAAATAAGTGGAGACGGACAAAGAAGAGACATGGGTAATGAGGTACGGGCGAATACATGGACACAGAAGCAAAATTGACAGCAAAAAAAGTCTTCAGGACAGCTGTTGACCACCAGATTTAATTTTGGGTTTAAAGGACCTGTGGTGGAAATTTACACGAAAGAGAAGACCCTTTATAATTTAACAGATCGTTTATTATATAAAAAACAGCAATACTGTATGTGGAAAGAAAAGTTCGTCTCAAGAATACGAGCAGATCTCTGACTCTGAGACAGAATACATCGTCTTTTATATGGTTGGAATATAGGGAGGGGTCAGAGCATCAAAGAGTACTGGTTAATCAATACCAGATTACAAGAAAGCTTTGTTTACACACGAGGTCCTTTAAGCAAAGAAAAAAAAATCAAGTTTGTGCATAATATAACAAGATAGCTTATATTAGTGAAAGAATGTGCGTCTTGCTTCAGGGTGTGCATGCACAGAAAACCTTCATTTACATCAGCAATGATGAGCATTTATCGCAGCACGTCGGTGGAGCATCTGGTTTGCACAGCTTTGCAGAACAATGAGAGGTCCATGACTTCAGCAGTTCGATGAGACTCCTGCTTTACAGCCAAAATAGGAGACAATGGGAAGGCAGAGTTAATTTAGCTTCGTTTTAGTACAACTTTACAATTGAATGGGAAGCTAGAGTTAATGAGACTGCAATGCTTTTGGTGCACGACTCACTGGCACCACCCGAAGCAGCTTAACTTGCCAACCAAATGAAATAAAATAAAGAAAAGATTATATTATTACACAGTTAACTGAAACACTAGATCTATTCTTTGGCTTTGAATATTAGGGGAGAGCATTTTCTCAACGTTGAGAAAGGCAAACAGTGTATTAGTGGACTTTCAAATGATACTAGACGACCCGTGAACCCGTTGGGTTCCCGTTTTGACAGCAGTTGATAAAAAACATTAAAAAAAAAAAAACAAAAGATAGCTCCAGCTCGCTATCGCGCTGAGGTTGTTTGTATTGATCAAATAATCCCGAAGAGTCCTTGACTGAATCGGGAATTGATTTTTTTATTATTTTTTTTCGTTGCCCTATTTTAACGAAACTTTATATTGCGCGTCAATGTGAAAAAAAAAACGGAGAAAAGAAAGTCGAAGAAATTATTGTGCGTAATCTTTGAAACACAATTTTATTTATTAATGAACACGGAAGTATTAGATCAAAATGGCGATGTTTATTTTATGCTTAAAAAATAAATCGTTCTTTGTCTATATTAAATGTTTGAGATTTTAAAATAAATCATTTGAAGAAAACAAAAAAAAAGATAGCTGCAGTGAACTGTTCCGGTTCCGGTTTTGACTTCCGGTTCCGGTTTTTGAGCGGCAAGAGGTCTCCTTCGGGGCTCCCTGCTGACATTCTCAACGTTAAGTTCCGGTTGTTTTTTGTCCCGTTTTAACTTTAATTTTCTCACCTACATGTTAATGTGTGTTCCTAGTTCGGTTTTGTTTCAAAAATCGTGCTATTTTGTGAGTATTTATGTCGACGTTCTTACCTGGTGTTTGAGGCCTAGTCCTAGGCTTGAGG